>JANIJG010001152.1:83746-111267 GCA_024611175.1 Megaceryle torquata | reverse complement strand
TGTCTATACCATGTTTTGCCAGTTTCTCCAGGAGAATGCTGTGGGAGACTGTGTCAAAGGCCTTACTAAAGTCCAAGCAGACAACATCCACAGCCTTCCTCCCATCCAAAAGGCAAGTCACATGGTCATAGAAAGAGATCAGGTTGTTTAAGCAAGACCTCCCATTCATAAACCCATGCTGGCTGGCCCCGATCCCTAGGCTGCCCTGCAATTGCCATGAGAGCTCACTCAAGATTATTCTCTCAATGATCTTTCCTGGTATTGAAGTCAGGCTGACAGGCCTGTAGTTCCCTGGATCCTCCTTCTGGCCTTTCTTGTAGATAGGCATCACATTAGCCACCCTCCAGTCATCTGGTAGCTCCCCTGTTGACCAGGATTGATTAAAAATGATGGAGAGAGGCTTGGTGAGCTCTTCTGCCAGTTCCCTAAGTACTCCTGAGTGAATGCCATCTGGCCCCATAGACTTACGAGTGTCTAGGCGCAGAAGCAGATCATTAACTACTTCTTTCTGGATTATGGGGGGGGGTTGTACTGTTCTCCGTCCTTCTCTTCAAGCTCAGGAGACTGAATACCCTGGGAGTAGTTGGTCTATGAAATATTTCTGTTCTGTATGACAATGGCAGAGTACTGGGCTAGACCAGGACACCTTCTGGCTACTATAAATACCTTTCTTCAAACAATCTCGAGCAATTCCTTCTCTAATGCAGCCTGTGTGGGAGCTGTGTCAAAACTCTCATTGCAACAGTTGTGCCCAGGGCTCTGCATGGTTGCTGAATGTGTTTGGGCATCTTTCTCACACCTTGAATCTCTGCATGGCTCTATCAGTCATTTTCACTCCCTATTGCCCTTTCCTTCATGCTTCAGCCTCCATATTTTAGCCCTTGCATTCAGAGCCCCTCGTGGGAAGGGTGGCCCAGATTGCTGAACCTAGCCCCCCTTGGAGAGGGGTAGAGAGCAGGCCCAGGTTCCAGCCCCGTCTTTAAATGTATTTATTATAAAAGATACTGCAGGATCTGTTTTGAATAGACAATAGACAGGAAATTAACAGTTAAGGTTGAAACCCTAGTGCTTCATTCCTGTGATTAAAAGAAAACAGATATCATGCTGAAAGAGAAAGACAATTTCAGTTTTCATGTAGCACTGTCCCTCAAACAGTGCTTCACATCAGACATTATTTCTCTGCAGAATTTACCCATTAATTTTCTTCATTTAAAGTAAAAAGCATCCACAGAAGATTATAAAATGCTCTGTATTCCCAAACAGACAGATGATAATGGCTCATCCTGAATATGCCATTCTGTCCCTCCACACAGATATTAAATGGCTGAGATAAATCGTGGCTTGGGGGTTTACAGAGGCAGCATGTCAGTGATAGCAATGGATTACAAACTTCCTCCTTTAGACAGCAAGCACCCAATTACCAGCATCATCTTCCTTCATGCTTTGAATAGTGAAGGAGTGCTTGGCATCCATAATTTTTCATTTCTCAATAGATGGAGGCTGGTACAGTAATGCTTGTTGCAGCTGAAGATGTTGATATCCAAAGTCATTCATAAACAAAAATGCCATGTTACACAACCTGTGGGGACATTACAGTGAGAGGAAGGAGCCTGCTCCATCTTTGCACCCTTGTATAGTGTGGGCATGCATGGAGAGGCATGAAAACGCTCTGGATGTGTTTGCACTATGAGCAAATACAACACTTGTGATAAAAACATCTTCTCAATGTACAATAATCTGGTCTGATCTCACAGCTGACCCTGTTTTGTGCAGGGGCTAGACTCGGGACCTCCTGAGGCCCCTTTAAACATGAATTTTCCTATAAAATGGAAGGGAATGGCTCATATCAGGCAGCTGAAATGAGCTGGGTCTTTAATGTTTGTTCTCTTCATAGATCAGGTAAATACAGAGTTCAGAAAAGTTATACTGAACAATAACAATTAAATGCTAATTACTTAATGAGAAACGTAAGGCTTATTAGGAAATAGGGGGGGGTGTCAAAAAGCCCTGCGAGTCCATGGTGTTTTCCTTTGACCACATACAATAGCAGGGGTCTTTGACCAGTGACCTTGGTGAATACTCCTCTTCCAGGACAAGAGAAAGGCAATATATGTCTTAATATCCCAAGAGACGTGCCACCCAGGGCCTCTTACCACAGTAAAACTCATCAGCTCCTTTTCTTCCAGGGAAGGTGCTGGAGGGCCCAAATCTTAATTCCCTGTGGTTTTTAAGCCAGACTCATTACATTAATTAGCAACATGCTGCATCCTACCATCATTCCTGGTGATTGGTGGAGTCTCCTCTAGAGACTTTCAAAACCTTCCTGGATATGTTCCTGTGTGGCCTGCCCTGGGTGATCCTGCTCTGGCAGGGGATTTGGACTTGATGATCTCCAGAGGTTTCTTCCAACACCTACCATCCTATGATTCTATGATTCCTGCTTGGCCAGCTCTCCGCACACTCTCACCAAGTTCGGAACACTATCAGACTAGATTAAGTGGTTGTCACATGGGAGGACAGGGCTCTATTCAGAGGGACCTGGACAGGCTGGAGAAACAGGCTGATGAGAGCCAACACAGCAGATACCCAGTCCTTCATCTGGAATGGGATAACTTAATACAGCAGTACAGCATAGGGACCAACTGGTACTGTAACTTGAGTTTCCTTTTTGCAAATAACCAAAATTTGACTGCACAAGGCTTGAGCAACCTTAGCTAACTTTGAGGATGGCCCAGCTGTAGGCAGAAGGATTGGACTAGATGACCCTTAAAGGTCCCTTCCAACCCAAACCAGGATTCTGTGAAAAAATGTTCTTTAGAAACTTGCTAGCAATAAAACACAAGAGAATGTTAGCTGGAAACAATAATTTAACATAAATGATTAAAAAAAGATTGATCCCAATTCAAGCATTTAAATGTGCCAGCTGCTAAATTACAACAATGGCACTGACCTGGATGCCTGTGCCCATTTTAAACAGTGCTCAGTGAGTTCTGTGTGGATAGCAGGCTGCTCGTGCTGGCCCCTATCCTGTGACCAGAAGAACATTGAGGCAAAACCCCTGTGGCTTTGCGAGGAGTCCTGGGTGAGACGTGTATGCAGCAGTATAGCCTGGACTGTGGGATCACAACTTAGCACAGCCTGGTGCAGTTAAAGGGGCCTGCAAATTCATTTTGAAGTTTCTGCCTGGGGAAAGGCACCCAAAACCTAGAAAGAAGAAACACCTCAGTGTTCCTGGGGGAAATACAAAGCAAGTGGCATCTAGAGGAGGATGGTCAGCAAGTGCGCATGTCTCCCATGCTGTGGTTGTAACCTACATGCATCAGGCATTCATAAGTATTAGAAGTAAATACTTGTCCACATCCAGCTACAGCAGCATTCGATCCATCTCCCAGCAGCTCCCCAATCCCATTTTTCACTACCCAGCATCAGTCTTCATTTTATTAAGTATTAAGGTACAGCACTGTCCCTTCACAGGCACACCTTCCCAAGAACAAACATAGGATAAAGCTGCAGCTAGGAAGGAAGCAATCATGTACAGACATTAACCCCTGTGAGTAGGGACTGTGCATTTAAGTCGATTTGATCCCTCACATCACCTGCACCATTTGCAGACTGAATCATTCCAGCATGAACAAGAGCACTAGAAAGGGTAGAGGTACCCCCCTCATATGACAGGGTCCACTCCCAGTTAGGGCTAAAGGCACTCACTGTTTAGTAGCTCAGAACATAGCATGAGATTTCCATGCACCCATGCTGCCAGCTGGAAACAAAGGAACGCCAGGCACGAACAGCCTGTCCTCAGGCATCATCTCAGGTCTCTTTCACCATCACTTCTGCTCACAGGCGTGGATCAGGCTTCATGTCATGTGCATCCCCTGCTTTTGTTAGTCATTTCATTTGTAGGCAAGGGACCGCGTCTGTTGCTCCCTTAATTATGGAAAAGTTGTCTGCGCACAATTTAAACAAGCCCCCGTTCTGCTCTTTATCAATATTGAACACGCTTCCTGTCTCTTCAATTCTCCAGCTTGCAGCCTCACAACATTTGTTCATAGCTGCAGGCTATGTCAGAGAGACTTTGATAGAGCAACAAAAGAGTTCCTCGTTCAAACAAACAGCACTAGTGAATTGACTGGCGTGCTGCTAACGCTGTCAGGATTGCAGCGGACTGGAGCTGCACCGTCACATGGCTGGAAATGGTTATTTTTCAATATATACAGTGAATAATGTTACAGCACCTGCATCTCCCTTGGGAGGTGTTGCCTGTGCTCCCGTCTAACTGGGCCTTTCGGCTGAGAGTGAGCATCCAGCCGTGTGTCACAGCACTTTGAGAGGCTGAGCTGCTACTCTGCTGGATGTTGGGTGGATGTATAGGAAAGGAAAATCTCCCTTGCAGCTGAGGGACACACACACCAAGTTCCTTGAAGGCCCTGCAAGTCCTTCTTACTCTCCAAAGGGAAATCAAGTTCTGATCTTAGGTTTCTAATTTAGGTGTGCAGTGTTCCCCGATGTAAATACCTCCAGGAAAGTTTCACAGCCATGCAGAACAGGGCACAGGCAGTGAGAAAACCAGCCCAGGAACAAAGCATTGCATCTGTGTGTTTGACAGAGGTTCCTTCTGACCTTCTCCATACCTGTGGGTGCCACCAACAGTGACCAGCAAGAGGAAGCCCTGAGGATGCCAAGCTAGCAGATTACTGAGTGGCCACAGATGAGACCACAAGTGATGTATGCCACTCTAAATTGTAGTTTGGCAGTAGGGAAGAAGCTCTTCTGCTGACCTTGTCCCTGCAACTCTGGTGTGGGCAATGTAGAAATGTGGACAGGAAAGACCTGTCTGCCCCAAGAGCAGGCAAACATCCTCAACAGGGTATGCTACTGAGGAAATGGGCAGTTTTGCTTCCTCCCCATCCCCAGGAAAACTGAGGTCTCTGGTTCTGGTTCACATCCAGAGCAGATATTGCTGTAGAGATCTGGTGGATGGTTGCTGGGATGTGGGGTGCAGGTAGCTGCACCCCAATGTCAGCCTCTGTCCCACAGAGGCGGGGACAAAGTCATGAAGGAGCCCAGGAGAGACATGGCTGACCAGGGCCTGGCACTGCCAACAGTGCACGGCAGCGGCCGGCAGCATTGTGACCAAAGGGGAGATTGCAAAGTGAGAGGACTGTGTCCTGGAGCCCCTGACACACACCTCACCTTCCACCTCTCCATACGACACGCATAGTCTGGACACCCAACCCAGGCAGCTACAGCTGACAATTTATCTCAATAGTCACAGAGGAACCAAAACTCCACATAGGCTACCTTCAATAGCAAAGGTGTAAAGTTTATGATGAGTTTTCTCATTTTATTTCTCTCCAATTAGAAGAATGCTTAAAAACACAAACTACACACCAGCATTATTATGCACGCTGAGAAACACTGTATTTATGCCTTGAGTTGTTTGATCACAGAGGCAAAATCAGGCCTTTGCTGATTGCCAAATGCCAGGAAACTGTAATGAATCAGTTTCATTATACAGGATAAATGACATCAAATCTATCACACCATAAGTGAGGGCTTAACTTTCATTTGCATAATGATTAAAGCGAAATTGTGAATCACATTATTACACAGGTAATAATTATCTGCAGCTTTTTGCGAAGGCTGACTTATTTCTGATGGCTTTAGCACCGGTTTTCCAAGTGATTGGTGATTTTGGTCCCTTCTGTTCTGAGTTGTCCAGCCTGACCTAATCTTAGAAAGGCTCCAAAGGGCAGTGCTTTCTGAAATTGAAACTTTGCGCGTTATCCTCCTGAACATACAGAAAATCACTACTTGCTTTTTCAAACCCCAGCTGTCACTGCTCTGTCCCATGACCATATATGAGTAAGAATCAAGAAGAGAGAAGAGCTGTAGGCCAGAAAAATGCTAGCAGGGTGTGACTGGTTTACTGCAGAAACAATACTAGGGTGTATAACTCTACATACAGAAGAAAAATTACATCAACCAAGACAATCCAAATGTCACATTCATGACAAGTGCTGGCACTTGAATTTTAGTTTACATCACTGAGACTTGCTGCCAGGTAAACTCCAAGTGTTAGAGCCTGAGCATTAGTCAGAACAAAGGTCCATCCATGTGTCTTGTGACTTGCACAAGAAAGGAGAGGCTGTAATTCTTGGCCAAACCTCCAAACTTCTGGCAAACCAGGAGTTTAGAAGCAGTTCAAGCAGGAGGTTGCATCTGGAACGCTGGTTCTTTTGGGTTTCCACCATGTACTGACCTCTTCACAATTTGTCAAAACCCTTTCTGAATCCATCTTTGCTTCTGAAACAGCCTGTGCCAAGAAGATCAGTGACTTCAATTATATTCTGGGTGAAAACTACTGCAGTTAGATTGTTTCATTGCTACTTGTTCTTGCTTGGTGCACAACAGCAATGAGTCAGTATCATCACACTCGGCTGAGCAAACCCTAGCCCCAGAGAGGACCTCCTCCAAAGGCCCTTGTTCTTCCATAGCCATTACAGATCCTTCGACCTTTTCCAGTTCTGCTTGGTGCCCTTGAGAGAGTGTGACCAGATCTGCAAGAAGCATTTAAACTGAGAGCATAAGATGGCTTTATACAATAATGAAAGGAGGGGTCCTTTTACCTTGTCTGAAAGTGTTCAGATGCATTTGCAGACACCTTCATATCAAGTACTTGAGGCCACAGATGAGCCTGCAGATGCAAAAGCTACAGATTTACATGAACTTTCAGAAATGATGACTCCAACTTTCCATTGCACTTCAAACTAAAGTGACAGGGGCCAAGAGGGACACAATTCTAAAATTTAAGAAAGAAAACTCAGCATGTCAGAGCCCATGTGCTTCCCACTGCTGGCTGCTCCCTTCGTTCAACACATCCAGGACTGCACTTTGGGGAAAAAAAGCTTGAATTATCTGTTGGTGGAGGGGCTGTTGTGCACTGATTTGTCCAGAGCACATGAATGAAATCTCTGGTCCAGCAAAGATGGGCCAACAGATGTTGTGTGCTCCCGCTTCCCTTCTGGAGCTTGAAGCGAGGTCACCTTCTGGCTTAGTTTTGAGTATTTACAATATGATTGATCAAGTGCTTAATTCAAAACTCTCTCGCTGTGCTCTGCCTGGCTTTGGTACAAGCTGAAATCACAATGTGCAGCTTTAATTTATACCACTAGAACAACATTCTTGGTTGTTCCACCAACAGAGGAACACACGTCTCAGGAACGTCTTTTGCCAAATTCTCCATTTCTTTGCAACGAGCTCACTGGCTGATCTGTTGGCCAAGAATGTCCTTCATTACTCTACAGCAGACCCCCATCTCCCCTCTCACACTGTAACTCCAGCAGAAAAGAGGGTCACCAAAGCACAGCAGACAACACAGCTGACCATGCATCCTCCCTCCACCGGGGCAGAGAGAGGAAGGAGGGAGATTTCTGCAACTCCAGAGCCTTGTAGGCATCTCTTTCAGGATGACTGGGACTGCTAAATAAAAACGACCATGTGAGAAATGAGTTGTCAGAGCCATTTTCCACCAGATTGAGTAGGCAAGAAGCATGTGCACACCGATGTCAGCGGCTCAGCCACAGCTTTGGGTCCCTGCACACCTGGAGCTGGGGCAGGCACTGCTAATGTTCCCATGGGGACCAGAGCAAGCTCTCCACCAAGGGCTGATGCGAGCACAGCAAGTGCTGTGTGTACACAGCCCCAGCTCTGCAAGCACAAAAAGCGCAGATAGAATAATAAAAATGTTTAAAGTAGTGTAAGTAACCACATGAATATGCAGGAAGCCTACAAATTCTTTTCAGACTGCTTTGGTGCCCTCATGCTTGCAGATTTCTCATGCAGGAAAGGTGAGTCAGAGAACAGCGCTTTATAAACTGTAGATAAGGACTCGACTGGGAGGTTTATTGATGGAAATGTGATGTGAGAATGAATGGCAACACTGAAAAGATGGTCCAGCTTCCAAAGAGAGAACAGAGAAGAGTGTTTAGCTGCCATTGTAATCATGTGGCTTTTATTTCTAGCTGCAATTAGATATCACCTCATGCCTCTCTCAGCAATGCAGAAGCTGGGACTAATACAATAAAAGGACCATTCCCATGTGCAATTTTAAGTGCCTGCAGGACATTTTAGTGCTTAGATGATAGCTAACAAAGGCAGGCAAGTCAGGGAGGAATGCTTTCCTTTTTAGATATGACTTGGTTCTCAATCTGCAAAGTATTTAGGCAGTTAACTTCTGGTAGTAAGGCATTCAACTTTCACCAAGGTTAGTGAAAATCAAAGTGGGACAATCAAATCAGAAAAAAGACGTCAAGAATCTTTCTGTACTAGGTTTTCTGGAGTTTAAATCCCCATGCTCTTCAGCTTAAAAAAGGCTCTGAAGAGCCCAAACTGATTTCCGGAAATGAAGCCACAAACCATCACCATGGGGTCGAGGCTGACCTTCCCACTTCTGCCATAGCAGCCAGGACTTTTACACAGTCTCTCAGGACTCTCAGCTAAGTGCTCTGAAACACTACGATGGTACTTCAAGCAGGGCTGCAGGGACATAAGGCATCTTATCTCTTGGTTTATTCAGCAGTACTGAGACCTTAAACTGAATGCTTCATTTTCCTCTCTTTACATCCAAATGCTTTTTAATGACACAGATAGGAATCAAGGAGCATTGAACTACCTCTGATGGTTAAACACCTCTATCCATGAAAGAATGTGTTTGAGCAGTGCTTTTCTCTTTTTCTGAGATTTCTTAAGATGTTTTTTTCCACAGCAGTACAGCTTTTCTCTAAGACCACTTGGAAGATGACCTTTCAGCACAAAAGTGTGCGTTGGAGCATATGGCCAATCTTTATCTTGGCGTGCCAGGGAGGTTAGCGGAGGTCGCTCCCAAACCAGGTCACTGCTGCTGCACACCTGCTATCCAGCTGGAGCTGCTCTCACTGGACACAGCACAGATCTGCAGTGCAGAAGGGGCCATCCCATGCACACGGGACTACTGCGGAAAATTTACAAAACCCCAGACAACTTCTATCTCCCATTCCTCATCCACTCAGCCCTTCCATGCCTATTTAATTTAATTAACCACTCTGAAATTTAGTCTTGGAGTTTAGCTGGGAGGGAACTTTCCATGTAGATATCATGAAGGGCAGGAAGGGCAGATTTTAGTGTTTGTGTTTCTGATTCAGCCTGGATGTCCATGGAAATGCTAAAGCATTTCATTACTCCTATAAATCCCAGTCAGCAGAGAGGGCTTCAGCTGTATGAAATACTGACACCACTCTGAAATTATATATCCCTGAGGTACGGGCCCTGCTCAGCAAACTGGAATATCATCCCCACAGCTAAATCTCTCTAAAATGGTCATCAAATGATTCATGCAAGTTTCTTCTTCAGGAAAGGAACAAAACTCACAGCAGACACATTTTCTATAAAGCCTTGCAAATACAACCTAGCCCTCACTATTGGCTGTGGCAATGCACCTGCCAATAGAACACTCTTATTCCACCTCTTGGGGCCTTATATAGATCATGGCCTGAAGTATAATCTGCATTGAATGAGGTCAAATGCCCTTGGGGTTCTGGTGATACTAATGACCTGAGAAAACATAATTCACATCATAATTCTAGATGACCCTGCAGAAAGTAATTTGTACTTATTCAGGGTGCAGCATTTCCCTGACTCACAAAGGTGCTGTAGGACAAGCAATTCTTGTATGGTGCACCCACCTTGGCTCCACTTCCACCATGTAGCTGTGTCTAAGATCACAAACAGCTATATAAAGCACAGTGTACTGTGTCCCTGTATCACCAGTAGCCCTCAGGCACTTGTGGCTCCATTGCAGAGATATCCTACATCTCTGCACACTGTGTAAAAGACTTTAGGAAGGATTCAATGTTATTCTGTTGACATGATACCATAGGATATATAGCAGCCAGCTCAACTCAAGCCCTTGCTCCTGACTTACCCCCGTACATAGGGCCACACTTGGGCAACACAAAGAGACAGTCTGGACCCAAGTTTTTGTCCCTGCTGTCTACAGCTTCTGTGTACCAGTTCTGACCTATACTTAAAAGAGCAATTATTTATGGCCTCTGGGGTTAATGATCATAAAAGCACTACTCCCTGGTGGAAGACACAATCCTATTTAGGGACAGACCAAGTCTTCCCAACCAGCCTGGATTCACCTTTAACACATCTGGTCTTCCACAAGACATTTGTGGAGATCCTTGCAGACTGGGTTGCTGCAACTTGTTATATCAATGGTAAAAGTAACCATCCATACAGCAGATCACTGACATAGTTCACTGTTCCGTTTCCAGCATCAATGTCACATTACTGCCCACTGTTTTATTGAATTAATCCCATTTATCTGCTTTTTAGATGCATTTAGAGACTGGTAGAATAATTCCTCTATGCATAATAAATAAGCATAATAAAAATTATGCATAACTTAAGTGGAAACCATCCAAATAAAACTTAATGTTCCTACAAAAAAAGCAATCCTAAAAGAGAGAGATTTGGAAACTGTGATCAACTGGAACTTACCTCTTAAGTAGATTTTCACCAGATTCAGAGGATGAATTCCACAATACTTTCTTAGGCCAAGTTAACTGCCCCACAAGTACTGTTGTGCAATTCCAGATGGAAACAAAATTGAGGACTCCACTGAGCAGGATAAGTGTCCAACTGAGCTTTTCAATGCCATGAAAAATCTAGAGAAAAGCCAAAGTGGACGGATTCCAACATATTTTAAACAGGCAAACTCTTCAGTCCAGACAGCTGAGAAAGTCATCGATACATGATTAGAGCACAAATGACAATTTGAATGTCAAAGGTTAGGGCTAGGCCAGCCACTAGATGGATGACAGACAGTCTCTATTAACTTCTTTCCCTTCCCATAGGAGAAGAGAAAGGGAATAAGGGACTTACAGATTTGAAAAGAAAACTAGAACAGCTTTAATTAAAAGAATAAGAAGAATAAAATGAAATATACACAAAACCAATATCAAACCCAAACCCCCTGGATGGCAATTACATCACCATTACCACTGATGCTGTAGAGCAGGCACTGGGGAAGCCCCAGACTGGACTCAGCAGAAGACAGGAAACAGATTCAGGAGCTGGATTCTGGAACTGGATTCAGGAACACACAGATCAGGACCAAAGGCAGAACGAACAGAGTCCTTCTGGGATGCTGGTCATTGAAGAAGATAGCTGCACCTTCTTGATCCCTTAACTTTGTACTGAATATGATGTATCTGGGATGAAGTCCCTTGTTGGACAGTTTGGGGTCACCTGCCTTGTCCTCTCCTCCCTGCAGGTGCAGCATTTTACTTTCTGCACCCCCAATGTGGCACACAAGATCCAGCAGTGGCCTTGGTCTGCCTCCTTAGTAGTAGCTCTAAACATCAGGTGTTGTCACTGTTGGAAGCAGACACTGCCTGTGAAAACACTCTGTTAACTTCAGAAAGTGCAGATAGCTAGAAGAGACTTAACTTCTACTGACAAATAAAGTCACTGAACAGAATTAGTTCTGTTCTATCTCAAACCATGACACTGAAAAACTGATATCAACACACCTTGGAATCTGTGACAACTTAATTAAGAGAGGATAATAATTGCTTTATAAGGAAAAAAAAGCAAGAACGTGTTACGAAGTTTGTAACTTTACTGAGTAATTTTTGGGTAGATAATCTAAAAGACCTGTTCAATCCACTTATAATTAGATATATCTAGGGTACAGTCATGGAACAGAGCGTCTTCATCTCACCAGACATCGACACCTGCAATGTAGGTATCTGGCCAAGCAGGTCACTCTCAGGTACCCATTAAGTATGGGAGGAAGTGCTCTGACATGACACTCTTTCATCACCATTGATTATAAAGGGCATTTACACGGCTAGGCACTAGAGCTGTCACAAGTGTGAGCAACTTTAGCCTGTCAGAAGAACATCAGGTAGAAGGTAAGTGGATTCAGAGAGATTACTATTGCAACCATTGGAATATAGTTTTCATGTATTAAATTGCTTCAGTATTACATGAAGAAAGCAAGGAAGAGAGGACAGTCTCATGGTCAGCAGGATTTGGTGATTTGAGTAATTAATTCATTAAAAAGTAGCCTCTCCATCCTGTAACAGTATCTTCTATCTTTTTCATCTATACTGTGACAGAAGTCTTCCCATTGGAAGGGAGAAACAAAGGAGTGCTTCACATCTCCAGTTGTGTCTGCTGGCCAGTTTCTTTGTGTGGACTATGCAGCATTGACAGATTCCTCCCCTCTGAAGGTACAGCTTCTGGATATCCTAGGAGTTCTAGATAGTTGTACTATCATGCACCAGAAGAGACATCTTTCATTTGGGAAGATGGTCAAACTAGACGAGGACAATTCAAAGGAGCACAAATTAATGTTTAAACAAGCAGGGAGAAGAGCCACACAGAGGTGCACACATTCCCATTACTGGGGGTCTTCAGCACAACCATACCTGGTTTCAGGTTTGAAAGCTTGCTATGAAACACAAACCCTTACTAGTGCACAAGCAGCTGGTCCTTGGAGAACACCACCCCTTCCTTGTTTCTCCCTTCCAATGGGAAGACTTAGGATTGCCTTTTTTTTTCTTCAAAATTCCTGCCATGGTGAAAAGCACAAACACTAACCACTCAAAATTTCTGATTGGTTTTTAAATAGCTTTTTTTTAATGTCCTGTGTAAGTATCAGGATTGGTTTCCAGATATACTCTGTTTATTTTACTTTCTCTCTTAGAATATATAATATCTGATGCAGTTTGAAACTTCAGTAGCATTTTTATTGAATACTGAGATTATAGCATTCAATAAATGTTATTTGTATTATGTAATAATTAAATAAATCAATAGAGCTGCCAGACTCTGACTTTCCAAGGTCCCGGTGAATGTACCTCCAGGAGTGGACTGAAATGTCAGGCGAGCAAAAGCTACTTGATTTTGTAATTCAAGAATGACTTTTCACTAATATAAACTTAATAATCTAGTTGGTGTTATCTACAATGTCTGGAAGTAGTATTATATCTGGAAATCATCTAACCAGGAATGTGGAATACCGAAGCACCATGCTCTTATCTTGCTCTTTTGAGACAGTCTTCAGTTAGGGAGGTTTGAAAAAGATCACACTCTGTAAAAACAAATATTTTTTTCTTCTGATGTTGCTTATACTCTTCCATATGGTTTTAAATATCAAAATGTATTTGAATAAATACATATTTTATATCTTAGATTTGACTCTTCAGGTTGTAAAGTTGGATTCTATTATTGATTAAAACTTGATTATTTTCAGGCAAGCCTCATCATAACTCACCAGGTATATCTGTAGGTAAGATCTTTGTTTTCACATCATGGGACACTGATTAGACCTTTTCTTGCACATGACCAAAACTTGAGCAAAGTCTGTCACACTGAGGTCACTAAGTGAATCCATCGCCAAGGAGGAATCACTGTAGAGGAATTCTGTACCAGCCTTTGACACTGAACTGATACATGCTGAAAATAACCCCCTAAAGTTATGTCTTTTCAGAATGTTTACCCCAAATAATTTCAGTGGTCCAGTTACAGGATAGCACCACCAACAGCTCTCTTAGCATGAATGGAAGGAAAAAGTGGCTGGAAGGAAGAAGGTTATTTCTTAAACCAACTTTGCCATCAAAGCCACTGCACTGTGAACAACTGCTTGTCTTCACTCTCCAGGTGGTTTACGAGCACACCTCGAGCTGATCTTAGGTACCAGCTTCTAGACAAGACTAGGAGAGCAATTCATTAGTGTCCCACAGTGCAGCTGGCAGGTAGCACAGCAGGACATGAACATGATTAAAGACACTGGCAGGTAGATTTAGATCAGTGACACTGACCGCTACTTACTTTCCTCAGCCACCACTGCCTTGCAAAACATCTCCCTCCTGACACCAGGCTGACTCTCATTTTTGTGGCTGCTGCAGCACCCAGAGTCACAGAATACAAGATCAAGTCCAGCATAGTAGGATATCACTTGTTTTCTTCATTGCCCATCCAAGATGTTTGGGACTTTCCAAGGGACTGCATTCCATCTTGGCATATTTGCCTTTCCCCATTGCAGTTTGCATACTGTATTGGTATCACCCAGCAGTAAATGAGGAAAACAGCTCTTCACTACACCACTCCCTGTATGCTTTCTTGTCTGATACTTTTACATTGTTAACAAGCTCAAACAGCATCTGGCAACAGGGCTCATGGGTGTATGATCCCAGCAGCCTAATGCTCAAGCCTGTCCATGCTGCCCATGTGCTGCTGGAGGATGCCTCGGGGACTCATCACACCTCTCTGCCATGTAGATTTGCTGCTGTCTTTTGCTACACAGGATGGACAAATCTAAAACCCTGCTGCTCCAAATTCAGGTTCATCCTCATAAAGTGAGAGTTTCTCACCCGAAGCCCCCTGGATGCCAGACCCTCACTGGCCTGAATCTCCTCAAACAACACTTACAGCAATACCACCATGTCTACAGACTGGTTAAAGTTTACTTATTTATTTATTATCATATAAACAAGAAAATGGCTAAATGATTGACTGCAGCAATTTCAGCCAGCCCATACTCCATGCAGATCATCTGCTGTCAGGCCCTTATACAGTGAGGCAAGTGGGAGCAGGGCCAAGAAAGTTACCTCAGCTGTGTCCCAAGTAAGAAAGCATTTGGGGTTTGCAGCAAAAGCCCTTGGCAGTAGGTGAATGCAGTGAGCAATTTCTCAGTGCAAAGCACTTACCATAAAAGCAGAGAGCTTTGAGAACACAACATAAATCAGATATCTGAGTGCTTCTCATCCTTTACTTTCCTCAAATGCTGCTGGAGAGGTACAAAAAGCTCAAGTTACAGAGCATTGGAGCTGCTGATTCACAGCAGAAATGAGCAATAACAACAGCCCAAACCTGCTGATCCGCAGCCTCCTCTCTGTGACCGCTTGCCATGACCCTCTGCAGAGGTCCAGCACTGGAGAAACCACAGCTTTGTTGGGGTGATGAAAAGGCCAACCCAGCTGGTGTCTCACTATAGCGTGAAGGTGGAAGAATGCTTTTCTCCTCACTGCACCAAGCCTCAGCACCTCAGAAATTCAGTGTGGCTCCTGGGGGATGTGCAGAGAATCACATGTGAAGCTGCTGCTGGAGTAAAGTCGCAGCATTTTACCCTGGCGATGAACTTTTTCTCTCATTTCCATTTTCATTGAAATACCAATTTGCATTTATTAAAAAGCCCTTACCCTTCACTCCAGGAAAAAAAAAAACAAACAAAAACCACCAAAAAAAAAAAAAACCAACCCAAAAAACAACCACCAACCACCCTGATCTAAAAAAAGAGATTGGTTTACATAAAATCCTATTAGTTTAGCTGATTGCTTCCAAAACATTTCAGAGAAAGCCTTCCATTACCATACAAATGGTGCCGGGCCTTTTTGCAGGCTAACTGCTAGATAGCGTAATGATTTGGGCAAATATTCATCAAGACAGCTGCTCCTGTGAGCGCGGATGTGAGCCTGCTGCACACCATTTAAGAAAAGAGCAAGAAATAAACGATCCCTTCCATGAAGACAACAGCTAAACCAGCCGCAGCCCTCTCCCCGCATCCCTGTGGCAGCACCCCAAACATGTGGGGAACACACGTGTCAGGAGCCTGTGGGTCTGTGAAAAAGAAGGAGGAAGGGAAAGACGATGGGAGAATTTGGGAGAGGAGGAGGCTGGCAGCCTGGTGTGAACGTGTGTGGGGATCATGTGCAGGAGAAGAGCAGCGAGGGAGTGTGCCCACCACCTTGGCTGAGAGCTGCATTCCTCCTTGGTGTCATCATTTTCTCCTCCTTGCTGGAATTACCACGAGATCCCACAAGCTTTTCCCAGCTGATGAGGCCAAGAGAGCTAACAACAGCTTAAGTTTATAGACCTCTATGTAAACAGCTCTTGGAGGTGTTTTCATCAGGTTCATCCTAGAGGCACAGTTCACTGGTCACCCATTTGGGATTGCAGGGTGCAACTTGGGTGATGTGAAAACAGACAGAAGTGAGAAGGTCACCTCCATCCCTGGGCATTGTGGTGGGCAGAAGAACTCTGTGTTTGTAAAAGGGAAGCTCACTGCTGAAGGTCTTGCAAAGTCTGCAAAGACTTTGCCAAGTCAGGGCTTTTGAGTCACTGGATAAATACGATACTCTGCAGTCATGCGGGTGCTGCCTGCCCCTTTCCTGTAAACACAGAGTATTTGTTAAATACTCCCCAGAGGTGCTTTTGGGAATCCGACACACATGTGAGTAAGATGAGGATCCAGATCTAAAACACCATCATAAATCTGGAGGGGCTGATTTCAACCCTGAAGATCCCAAATCTGGGAAGGGAGTCTGCACAGAACTTGTTTTTTTACTTTAACAATCATTGCAATTGCCTTTGAAAGAACAAACATGTCATTAATATAAGTGATGGACAGGGTACAATGGGATGCAGTAATAACCTCTGTAACCAACGTAATGCAGAAAGACACAATCAGAGGCCTAATTGGCCTTTAAAAAACAAAACAAAACAAAACAAAAGAGAGAGTGAAAAAAAGAGTTCAGTGACTACTAAAGATGCAGCATGAGAGCAATAAAGACCTAAACATTCAGCAGCTATTCCACATAACACTTACATGTAATTCCCTGTTCTAATAAGCCAAAATGGAAAGAAAAAATTATAGAACAGCTTCTATACCAAGGAGACAACATCAACCATTACTGAAAATAAAATAAAACATCAGATCACTGGGGGTTTTCAGCAAAGGGATGAGTGAAGGAAACATGCAAGTCCTAAGGCTGTGTCTCAACTTTCCTGTGAGCACCTCACAGTCTCACACCACCAGCTCCAGTTGAATGAGCTGAATTAGCCCTGGTAAATAGTGGATGCTCCTCCCAGCCTGTACAGGAGTACTGCATGGAACCCAAATGCACCGGGGGATTGCAAAATCTTCTGCCATCTCAAGCATTTCAGCAAGGAGTACACACCAGTGACACAGCACAGGCTGGGCTATTAATGAAAGCCATCAACATGCAGTGGAGGTGTCTGCTTTAAAACAAGACACCAAATCAATCCATCATCTTTGTCCCCGTTCCAGTAATATTCTCCCAAAGACATCTCCTCCCTCAGTTTGAAATTTTCTGGTGACCTAACATGTCATTTGGGGGTCAAAATGGCACCTGAGCCTCTTGCTTGCCAGATCACCAGGCACCCTCATGCTTTTTTTTTTTATTGAGGTGACAAACTGCAAAGGGGCCATACAACAAGAAAGATTTAATCACAACTTGCCTTAATCCTGACTTACAAAGGAAGCTGGAGGGATGAATGTGCTGAGGTGTGACCTTCCAAAGCGGTGAACTCACAACCTGTGCCTACCCCTGCGTTTATCCTGCATGAGGTGACTAATCAGTTCAGCACGGCACTGGCAACACCAGCAACAACTTCCTTGCGTGCTCATGGCCATGGCTGCCACAGCGAGATGGCACAACACCTATTTGCAGGTCAATGGCTAATCTTCTAACAACTGACCTAAGCTTTCTGGGACTGTAGACCTGGACTAACTAACCAGGCTGAGCTGAGAGGCAGGTCTCAGACCTAACACTGAGGGTCAGCAGATGCAGGAGGGACTACCAAAAAATACATTTCCTTTGCCTACCTGCGCTAGCCAGGCATTCTCTGTAGCCAGGGTGTGTGAAAAAGGAGCAGAAGACAATATAACTTTCTCCTTCACAGCACTTCAAACCTTGTCCACAATTTTCCAGCTGCAGCTTGTCCCTGATGCCATGAAAGAAGTAGAGGGGAGCCAAAGGAAAAAAAAAAAAAGAAAAACCAACAAAAAAACCCCAGAAAAGCCCTTTCTAAAGACATCAGGCCAGTTGTACACTGGGAGGGCAACCCCTTGCTGATTTGAGCCCCCTTCCCATCTGCTCCATGGAGGTGACTGGCCGAGGCAGCGGAGCATGAGATTTGATTATAATTATTGTCTTAACGCAGAGCTGAAATTGCTCTGAGTACGCAGAGCTACTGGGAATAGGCAAGCATCCAAAATAATCTTTGGACTGCAAACTCTGTGACGAGGAGATGGCATAAACCGACAGACATTGCAAAACCCTTCAGGGTCTACCTCCCATCAAGCAGGGTTATCCCCGTCAGTCTGCAATTTCACCTCCAGACAGCTCCCGCTTTCGCTCTGGCCTTGGCAGACACATTGTTTTTCAACGAGGAAAAAAATACGTATTTCAAGGAACCACAAACCAGCTCAACCCAACTGAAGCAACCCAGTGGCTGCCAGGCTGTGCTTCTCTACACAGTCAGTTCTGATCTGGCGCCTGCTGTGCAAAACCAGTGACATTATGGACTGCAGGAACACAATCAGGACCAAAGCCCAAAGCTATAAAGGTTTTTAGACACTTAAGTGACAGTTAGAGATCTAAATATCTTTGCAGAATAACACGCAGTTCTTGGGGCAGAACTAAGTTTTCTTTCAGAGAACATACCATCTCTATTACCACCTATACTCCTGAGAACTCCTAGACAGCTTTTTGTGTTGAGCAACACCTGTAGCTCAGGTTGTGAGAAACCAGATGCATGGGGGCACGCCACCTTCCCTGGCCACTCCTTTTTCTCTTAAACTGCAGAAGCTGGAAGCATTTACTACTCCCCTGCTTCTCATTAAATAAGCCCGACTTCCTGGAGGCCATGCAAAGCTTTTAGTAGTTAGCAGCACACGGTAAATTAGAAATAACGGGTTTGCAGCCTGGAACGTATCATGCTGTACTTCCCTGGGAAATACGTCCATGTCACGAGCAGATGCTTTTTGTCTACTAGGTGGTTCCTGGTGGTATATCAGAATTTGGTGAGCACCAGGGGGATTTTACATGATAATTGGCCAGTGTGCACAAGGCTTAAGAGTTTGGGCTGCTGGCACCAGTAAAGCAGGATTTGGTTGCTCCGCAGAGTCTTGCTAATACTCAGATACCGCAAAGGAATCTAAACAGCTTATGCTATTCCAGGTGGGCAAAGCACTGCGTAGGGTAGGAGCTCACATAAATTTGATCCAGGAGAGTTAGTATTTCTTCTGTCTGTTACATCTAGCCTAATTCTAACTCCTCTAGGAGTTATTTCACCATAGCATCTGTACAACGAGCTATGAAATTCCTATTGTGCTGACTTGGCTATTGGCACCCCTGCACAGGAAATTCACTTAAAACACCCTTCAGAGTAATTCAAAGCTGGGACAAGAGTAATTTGCAAGCAGATTGCACAGGTACTGTTCTGGTTTTGGAATGAAAGTCCCCCTCAGAGCCTTTGTGTTAAAGGTTTCTTTTTGTGACTCTCAAGTAACGCAGAGCCATATTTCTCCCTTACAGCAAGTTCCTTCTGAGTCACATTTTCTCCTGGTATTTGGAAGAGCAAATGGCAGTAAGACATGTGAAACCTCTGTGGCCTCACCGAGTGCAAACCAGCCTCCCTGCTGGGAAAGGTTCTACGAAAGGACTTTTTGGACAATGGAAGCAGGCACTGCCAAGATTCAGTTCTAAACTTTTTGTCAAGTGCAACATGTGTTTGTTAATTTTACTGCTGCATCAGACCTGCGAGCCCTGCCTGCGGTGCCCAGGCTCCTCTCCCAGCAATCCCACACCGTGCTGATTTGCTTAACCTCTGGTTTGTTGCACATCTCTATTACTCTGAGAAAGCCCTGCCCATCGGTAATAAATGCTGAACAACTTAAAGATAATTTATATCTGCCTAAGCACTTTATAAGTCTGTTCATGCCAGTATCAGCCCAGATTTCCTCATTTTGTAGGCATAAGAAAATATTTTTTGCTTAGTTCAATAGAACCATTTGTATTCATCTTTCCTGATTCCACTATTGTTTTCCCTTGCTCAGCAAGATGTATATTACAGACTGTTTAATTGTGTGTTTGATCTTTACTACTTAACCAGATCTATCTATCATTACAATGCATCAGTACATTATAAAGCTTTCAGGCACATTTATCAACATAACAAAGCTCCCACTACAGAAGAGTCCTCCAGGGAAATAAAGCAACAACAACAAATACTTTAATGCAATTCACTTAACAGTACAAATATTTGTAATTACAAAAATCTTTAAGTGTGCTTCTTCCATAAATGGCATGTTTTACTTAAAATTGCTTTCATAATGTGATAGTGCCTCTAATTTATGCAGTTGATGGTTTCTTCAAATTAAAGAAAGCAAGGCCCAGTTAACTGCTTTCTTATATTTTCCCTTTTCCTAATGTGAAGGCAGAACTCGCATTCAGTCTTTCAAGTGCTATTGAAAATTTGGTTACACCTAATAAAACGAGAACATTTAAAAAACACTACTGTGTGATTAATAACTGCTATAAATACATTAGAGCATGAATGCAGTGTTACAGATAGCCACAAGCCATGTGTGAACCAAGTCTACAACAATCAATTAACCATTAATTGTAATGTCTGTTAATCATTGATTAATCCTTTATATATAACAAATACATTACCCTTGCTGTAAACTGGGACCACCAGGTTATATTACATGTATTCCTTAGGTCTATCAAAGACAAAGATATGTTGTCAATCTATTGTAATTCCAGCAACATTTTTATATATTTAGCATTCTTGGAAAATATGTTGCTACTCCATTAGCAGGTGATTTTTTTGCTTTTGCCTATTAGTAAGTTATTGCAAACTGGTGGAAGAACAACCCTGGAAGTCAGCTTTCATGGCTGAAAACTGTCTTGCCACAAGAAAGGCCTGGGGATATTTGTTTTTTCTTATCATGTGGTAAGTCATACTCAGATTGTCTGTGGAAAGTGCCTGACTTGCCACTGCAACTGCAGCTTTCTGCCACAGCACGTGGAAACAGGACCCAGTAGCACTAGGCTTGACCTGAGCAGGCATCCAAAGGACCATGGTGTGCAGCCTTAACTGAGCTCTGAGCAACCTGTGCTTTTTGCTCAGAAATCAGCATAGTGCCCAGCAGTGCTTTTCAGACCTCCAGCTATCCTTGCACCTACGATGAAGTCTCCTGCCTCCAGACAGCAGCAATGGGAGACTCACCCTCACCAGATCCATCGCATGATTAAACCAGCCAGAACTCCTTGAAGCCACGAGAGCTAGAAGTGAAATTATGAACACAAATATTAGAATATCATCACTAAAATTCTGAAGGCAAATACTCAAAAGTTAGTAAAATCCAGACTTTGATATTTTGTGAAACTTCAGTGTGGTCATATGAACATGATGATGCTAAAGTGACAAGCATCACGCTGTATTGTCCATAGCATTGTATATAGCCTTCCATTCAGAAGGCCAATAGTTCATTAATAAATGACTCATCAAAAATCTGCTTCACATCCACTGTTTCTGCTTAGACCCAGCCTATTGCCATTGTTATTGTGACTAACTTTAACACGTAGACTTTTAATGTCTGGTCTGCCAGAGACACAGAGGAGCAGGGGAAATCTAATTCTGCCCATGTTTCTCATCATTCCAGAACAGGAGATTCCCACTACCTTGTAAAACATGATATTTTGTTTCATCATGTTTGGGCAAAACAAATTCTCTGCTCTTCCAAGGGAAACCACTACCGAGGGAGAGGGTGTGAACATGCCACTGAAGGCCATTGATGGCTTTTGTACCTCAGCCCCTGTTAAGAAGAGGTACTGCTACCCCAAAAAAGTATGATCTGGAGAGCAGTATCATTAGGGAACAGGACAAGGGCAGGCTTGGATGCGTGAATGTTGTCTGAAAGGAGCCAGCCAAAAGCACTGCTGTCACCATAGACAGGAAACTGGAAACTTACCCTGTGAGGGCCCCTGAAAGCTATTGAGAAAACAAAACAAAAAAAACCCAGACCATTATGGAAATCTGTAACTTGAGACATCTCCAGTAGAGAAAAGCATGAGGACTTACTCCACAGAGGGCAAAATCTCATAGAGTCAGGATAACAAACAGTTTAATCTATGTCCAAGCTTAGGGTGGCTGTGTTTCCCCTCTGTTTTTGTAACGAACCTTCACACTTGTGCCTGTAAAATACTTGGAGCAGGAACTATCTTCATATATTGATTTTCATGTTTATAAATACAAGAAAGCATTTACAAAGCCTCTATCCTGAGCAAGTCCCAGGTCTATGAGCCTTCTGTAATTTAAGAAGGGAAGCAACACCTGAAGTGTGATTAACAGGTGAACCAGGACTGACAGAGTTTTATTAACAGTCTCACCAGGCTGTTTAATATGTTATCCTCTTCAAACTCTGTGATATGATGGCAAATTCTGCTGCTGAAATGCCCCCAGTGGGCTTAAAACCTGAACAACTTATACATAATTAAGAATGGGAGCATTTACGGACTTTTAAAGTGAAGATTCTCCACGCACAATACCTAAACATGCCATAATAGCTTATAAAGAAATAATATTTATAGAGGTGGCTTGAAACAGTTGCAGGGAAAGCACAGCACGTTGTTTTAAGGGGGGTTTCACGGTGTTTCGATGCACAAAGTGTCTGCTTTGCCACCTAGTGGCTACTGCGGAGGGACCGTCGGTGTTTCTGTGCCTTTGTCATCCCCAGTGCCCATCGGCA
The DNA here is from genome assembly GCA_024611175.1 of Megaceryle torquata. Lineage (NCBI taxonomy): Eukaryota > Metazoa > Chordata > Aves > Coraciiformes > Cerylidae > Megaceryle > Megaceryle torquata. Next base: position 88,652 of record JANIJG010001152.1, on the reverse strand, counting down.
TCCAGATCTTGGGAGGAAAATAGCAGAAGGAGATAGTTGCAATTAAAAAAATTAAAAGTAGCATATGTAACAATCACAAACCAAATCACCTGTAGTTCTTAAATTAAGCAAAGGAATCAGTAGAAAAGCTCACGCATCACAGCCTGGGTGCTGCAGAGCCAGGATACGGCCCTGGCTTGAAACAGTGAGTAGCAAAGGATTTCTGAAAAGGAAATGTGAGAAAAGACTGGTTCAGCAGCTGACTTTGTTCCTATTGTAAAATGTAGAGGTTGGCATAAGATGAGCTTAGATCATTCATCTCACTGAAGCCAATGGTTTGGGTTGGTACCACAGCAGCTGCCACTCGGCACCTCCACAAGCTCAGGCTTGTCAGATGGAAAAGCGCATTATTACACTGCATGCTTCTATTACATTTTCATATACTTAACTTAATGTCAGGGTCTGACTGCAATTTCTATCCCCTGACATGTCCAACCAGGCAAAGGCTATAGCAGGCAAACCTTCCATTTCCAGCCTGAGCAGACACTTCATTTTTCAAAGTCGAGACCCCTGGAACATACTAAAAAATAATTAAAAAAAAAAAAATTTAACACATCACAAAGAACAAAGTATCGCCCTTTCTGCCCTGGAATCTACCTCCCCAAAGGGATTTCAGAGGGCTGATGGAGCTGAGCCTAAGCATCTGTTAAAGACAGTTTCCAACATTTTGAGTTTTATATTAGGGGTGAATTACCAAATGTGGATTATCAAAGTAGTTTTTCAAAAACAGCACCACAAGTTGGAGAAGTTTTATCCTTTTGTGCCTTCTGGGGCCAGATTTTCAGCGGGCTGTACGTAGCTGGAGAGAGAGGGGATGAGAAGCAGTACACAGAAGTACCTCTTCTGAACTGCATTTCATTTCTGTAGGGTAAACTTCCTAAATAATGAAGCCACTTTGAAACTTGAAAATTAGATTAATTGCCATGAAAAGTTTACACTTGGATCTGTAGAGACTGTTCATGTGACCTCAGGCACTCAGCTGGAAAGACTACATGCATGAGGAGCTATCCCTCTTAAGCTTTCACTTAGGTCACTAAGACAAGCAGGAGAGAGAGCACAGACGGATGAATCTAGATTTAAAAGCCACTATCTATTGGGTAGCCTACAGCCTTTTCAAAGGAAAATCTGTGGTGTCTGCTTAGACCTGAACTCACAGCTGTCATTCACAAATACATCACAAAGTACTGAGAGTCACCAACAGCTCCACTGACAATTAATTGCAGATGAAAACTAAAATCCTTTGGGGATTGCAACAACATCAGAAACCTTATCCTAATTCCAGCAATGTTGGATGTAATGCATGCAGAGAGTTCTCCAAATGCTCTTTGGTCCCAGTGCCTGTGTCGTCAGGAAAGACATTCAATGGAATGACGCATTTTGCTTGGGGATGCATGTGAAAATTCAAGTGGGATATGTGCCACAATCCAGGAGGTCACAAATTTAATAGTGCTCTTTCAACAGACATAAGACTCTTATTTTTTCTCTAAAATGCAATTAGATGTCAGCCACTAGTTACATGATGCAAAATTGTGCCTTTATCCTTTGAATTTACAGAGGGCGAAAGCCTCCAAAAATGAGTTTTGAGTCACAGAGGAGATTTTTCATCTCTTACTTGTGCTCCTTGCAATGTGAGGACTGCATCCTGTGTGTAAAATGGCTGGTCTGTAGGAGGAAAAAGAAAAAAAAAAAAGAAAGATGACAGTTGTTCAGAACATGCATTCTTGAAACCTCTACTTTTCAGCAATCCATTTCAAAGGATAGACTTTCCACTTCATGCCTGGAAGGGAAAGTGATGTCCTTGGAGCTAATTACAAACGGCTATAACTTAAGAAATAAAAAATAAATCTATCACGGTATCTTTTTAACATGATAAACACATTTCATATACACCAGACCTTGAAAAATCATGGGCAAGCAAACAGCAAAATGACTGAAAACATAGCAAAAAGGAGCTGGAAGTCCCCTGACTCCGTTCTAATATGAGACCTACCAGTGCTGATAAGGGCAAGTATGTTAATGGAAAACACCAAAAGCAGATTCTCTTTCTGTTGTGGTTTAAGAACAGTAAAATACAGCACGGACTTAACTTTACATGAAGGCTTAACCAAAATCCTACTAAACAGCAATGGAGACTTAAACGGGATTTACTCTGATGTTTTCAGGTGTGCTGAAGAGCAAGTACAGCTGCTGGCTGAGTTCCTGGGGAGGGCAATACCTTGTGAAGCTGACAGCTGTGTTAGAGGCAACTGGCTTGAGAATTCAATCCACTGCATTGGGTGGGACATTTTGAAAATGGCTGGAGGGGTTTGGAAACAAAAGTCTGAGATGTCAGCTTCCCTGGACATTTATTTTTAGATGTTGATTTGCTGCCCTAGCTCTTAGCATTTATCCATGGAGAACAAGCTCTATAAACTTTTTTTTTTTTTTTTTCCAAACTACAAGAGCAGGACCACTGTGCTGAGTATCTACTCAATGTGGAGCTTTTGCTACTAATGAGGTGCTACCAAGGCAAATGCAATTTGAAGACCAAGAAGAGGATTCATCAAGTTCTTCAATCGCTTTTAATTTTGTAGAGAAACAGTTTACCAAGCAAGTCTGAAAGTCAAAGGAAGCAAGAAGATGATAGCTGAAAGTCTTGGAGATCAGAAGTCCTGTAATTTCATCTGCAGAAGATAACCAGACTGTGCTGTCATTCAGAACAACAAAAATAGGGAGCCACAAAGGCAAGGATGTACAGTATAATGAAACAATCTGGGAAAAAAACCCCAAATGAATAACACAGTTTGGTCTTCCTGGAAGATGTGTCACTGACCTCAGTACAAAGGCAGTGGCTAAAATGTGACATGCTCACTAAATTCAAGTCAGCTTACATGACCTCATGTTTAACATGAAACAATAACTAGAATTTAGAGACGGGGAAAGCCAAATTAAATAAAGCAGTTCAAAAGCTAAAGTAATGGTTATCCCCCATTTAAACAAACTATCAAAGGAAATAACAAAAACCTCATCACTTGACATTTTAATATGGAAATCTTAGACTAGAAATCTTTCTGAAAGTTTTACTTAAGTCAAAACATGGTATCAGGTTTAATGAAGAAGAGTATTTAATAGCTTACCTAAGCAGTCAGACTAAATGATCTAATATTACTGTCTGCCCTTAAAACCAATGACATTTTCTTTTCTTTTTCCTTTTTTTACCAATTTACAGAAGGTAGGTTGGAGTGAACTGACTAAAGCAAATATTGGTAGTGCTGCCTTCTCCTTCAAGCAGAACAACAGACTATTGAAGCATCCACTGAGATTAAACAAGAGAAGACAACTTTTCATTCTCAGGCAAGGAGTAAGAGGGTAACAGCCAGTCAACAGCAGTCACAGTCATTTGGATATCCAACCTTAACCATTTGAGGTGGAACACAGGAAAGAAAATAATAAGGTATGATCTCCAAAAAAACATACTAAAGGAAAAAGCCTTGAGTCTTATTACAGAGGAAGCTGAAGTGTGTTAGCCTGAGTAGAAAAGTTCTCCAGCTATTGGTTTGGTAGCAATCTTGTACGACCTTTAACTATATTCTCACATTTTGTACTGCAAAAACAAAGTTAGAAAAAAAAAAACAAACAAACCAAAACAAAACAAACAAAACATCCAAACAAATTAAAACAAACAAACAACCAAAACAAAAGAACCACAAAAAAACCCACAACACAACATTGTCCATTCTTGTCAGAAAGAATTCACTAGGGCAGCTTTCATATTAATAAGGTGTAACTATTCACTGATTCCAAATATTTCTGATCCTAGATGAACTGTAGAAATTAATTAATCAGCTATAGAAACAGTAAAAGGATATTTTTTTCTCAATAAAACAGTTTCAAGCATTCAATTTGAAACAGAATCTATCCAAAAGAAAAATACAAACCGTGGGACTCATGTTCCTAACTCATTGCTGTAGACTTTGTAAGGTAGCTAAAAAAATAAGAGTAGGAAAGACTATGCTATATTTCACCTGCCTAAATAAAGGAGATACATGAATGAAAATTATATTTTCAAGTATTAAACAAAAATGCAAAACACAGTTCATCTTGCTTATTCAGGGATCACTTGAGGCCCCTCCACTTGATTTATCCCATTTCCTAGGGATGTTGAGCACGTTAGCATGAAGTCAGTATGCTGTGTTGAACTTTATCCCTTACAGCCCTGACTTATAACAGGCGTAAACCTGAAGTTATGAACTTCATCTAACTGCCAAAGGACTCAGGCAGTTATTTTCTTATGTGGTTAAATTCAATGCTATTGAACTGCTACCAACTGAATATTGACTGACCTATGTTTCAGCATACTTACTGCCTCAACAATATATGTTAGGAAGATAAATTTGCATATGATTTTAAAAGGTACAAGGATTCTAGAGAAATTGGATTATTAGAACACAAATTCACAAGATGTCCTTGCTTATTATGCTATTATGAATTTGTATTACAAATACATTTTTCATTTCAGAGGAGGCATTCAATAGGCTCAATACTATCAACCTTAAAAGATGTGAAGCCATCTGAGATTATAAGTAGTGTCATTCTATAAGTAGACACAAAACACAACTGCTTATTCATTCTCAAGCAAATAAAAATATCATGGATAGCAAGACAGTTCTGTGGTTGTCCACATGGTGAGACCTTCCATTGACCTCAAAGACAGTTTTGTTCTCTGAAGCTTTATGCCTTATCAAAAATAGGGAAGAGAAGAGGAAGGGGACTCTGGAGACTGGATATAACAAAACAAGTAAATGTTTCAGATTTTGTTATAAGTGCTTGTTCTTAGTTAACAATACTTATTTTGGTGAGTTATCTGTCATAATTAAAGGACTTTGAG
>JANIJG010001152.1:46521-77446 GCA_024611175.1 Megaceryle torquata | reverse complement strand
AGCAGTTCAACCTACACACCTGTAATCTCCTTTCACTCCAAATATTCTTTCTGTATATAAAAATCTTCCCCTTGAACTCCAACTTCTAATATTTGGGATTCTGCCTTCCAAGACCTCACCTCTCCTCAGGCTTCCTACAGACTTCTAGTAAAATCCAAGTCCTACAGGTGTTTTTCTTGTCCTAAAGCCACAGAGTAGCAGTAACCAAAACAGAGACAACATAGCCATCTACAGAAAGTCTATTTTGCTTGAAAACTCCTAACCCTCTTTTGCCATTGTCTTTTAATAATTTTTGTCCCTTTTTAACGTTGTGGTGTTTGAATTGTATCTCTCGAAAGAGTGCACAAACTCAACAGCATCTGCACATGGGCACTTCTATCCTACATAACCTTCCCTTATGTTGCTATTTATTGCTTTTCTATTCTTAATCAGCAAATACATTCACTACAGCACTTCAAAAATTTGTTCCCAACCTTCCTCCTGTGGCAGCAGGAAGCTGAAATGTTTTCCCAGTAAAATGTCCACTGAATTAAATTCATGCAAAAGCAGAAGCGAGAGATCAGTTACACCTCCTCTGCTACTGTGTACTCATCCTTCCCCTTCCCCCACATACTCTTAACTTAGCAAGAAAAACTCAGTTGTAATTAAGAGGACTACTGTAAAGCAATTTGAATTTCTATGTTAATCTTCTGTATTAACTACACAAGCACCTTGTAATCACTCTGTTCAAGAAACTGAGTCTGTCCCAAAAGAGCTTAAAAATATGAGTGCTGTTATCTTACATTACAGAGTCTGAAAATCACCAGTGATATACCTCAACATGAAATAACTGCTGAATCACCAGCATCTAACTATTCTCATCCAACTACCTCTTCAGTACACCTAGATATTCTCATCTTCTACCTGTCAGAATGCAGAAAGATATGTCAGAATGTCTATAAAATGCACAATCACTGTTTACTGGCTGTCGAATTTCAATTTGCCTCTAACCTGCACACTCTGTGACAGGAAATGGCAGGGAGTTGTTAACGGGCATCTCAGCAACAAATACGCAGCAATAACACAAAACCAGGGTGTATTATGCTCCTTCACTGAGACTGCTACAAATAATTCCTTCTCAGGAATATTGTTAACCTTTACTCAAGGGACAGGTCCCATTTGCTTGACTTTTTGTGCTGATGGGGTGTCTTGCATTTCACGTAGTAAATGGTTTTGTTTTCCATAGAATACGATGATATTCAGAAGATCTAGATTATATTCTGCTGATGAATACTCAATGTTCTTTGCTTCTGAAAATATCTGAAAATTTAAGAGTTCTACCCTAAAAACTACAAGTGAGTGATATATCCAGAATAAAATAGCCTCGTTAGTTTTAGTTCACCGAAAGAGCTATTTGCATTTTTTAACATATAAATTATTATGCCAGGTCTTATCTTCTAATGCAATTACATGACTGATACAGTTATTAGCACATCTGAAACCTCATACTGCCTATGAAAGGCTCCAGAACTCAGTTAGTTCAACATAATCTTGGACTGCAAAGAAAAGACAGAAAAAAATTGTTCTGAACAATCAATTCAAATTCTGTACTTAATCGAGGTAGGAATTAAGAATTGGCAAACACTGCTACTGAAATCAATTTCTTCATAATGCCTGAGCTTCAAGTTGCGCATATTTTATACTGCGCAAAACAAAAACTGCCTTCACCCACCCTCAAACACTGTTCTATCACCCCTTTTACCGTTTGGTTTATGACTCGTAACTTCTCCCTTAGAAGTCCCCAAATCAATTTTATTTTGTATTTGAAAATAACTGTGAAGTCAGAATTTATAATGAATTTTCCTTACTGAAAACAAATGCCTGAAACAGTGTCCAAAAAAGGCATTCAGTTCTGTGTTTATCCTGCTTAAATTAAATACATATGGTCTTTACCTTGTAAATCATTAAGTCCCCAAACATTCCTAAGTTAAAATCCATTGCTAGATGTAAAGCCTGCTTCTGCTGGACTTGTGACCCCCAAAATGGGAACAAACAACTGCATTTTATTTGGGCACACAACGCTGTTCCTAACTGCCATGGCAGCGTTGGGAGTTATTACCCCCAGTTCAGCAACACCTGCCTTTAAGCCTCAATTGCATTCAGCTTCACCCTGAGTCCTCCAAGCTGGAGTCAATGACACCCAGATGCTGTGGAGAATAGGACACGTGCTCAAACCTTTCATTTAAGCAAATAAAAACACCCTTCTTCAGATATTTAGGTCTACAGGTACTTCTTCCAAAAATAAACATCTTGCTGTGATGTGAGGCATATGCATGTTGATCAAATCAAAGTTATTCTTTCCCTTTGTCACACTTACGGCTACTGGTAAGGAGATTATGACAGAGGGTGGTGATGCTCTCCCTGTCATCCCTTCATCACTTTCTGAGACTGTTAGAAGTCGCTGGGACACGAGAGCTTTGCTGTGTCACTTCTCAGCAGTGCACAGCTGCGGTCTCGTATGGGGTAGCACAAAAAAAAATATCCTGTATCTATTAAAAGTACAGAATAGCTCGCCTAAAGAAGGACAAAGATAAGAAAGATGTGTGAAAAAGGACAACATCAAGATTAGACAAAGTCGTATAAAAAAAGAAAATAATGAAAGGACTGCACTGTCCCTTCCCTCAAGGCATTGAGGGCAGCAGCTGTTTGTAGCTTTCTCAGCCACTTTCATCCTACTTATGAGTAAATTCCATACTGGAAGACAAAAAATTGCAGACGTTTTTCATAAATAGAAATTGTGTGAAGCTGGCCACTAGGAAAAATCTGTTGCTAGAACAGCTGCTAGGGATAAAGAGACAGAGAGAGACTCTCAAGCAAAGCAACTAAGGAACATACATACTGGATGTAAAAAAAATTGCCCCTTTCTACTAATAATTAAGAGCTGCTTTCACAGTTGATTGAGAAAACACAGATCCAGTCCCTCAACGGCTTTTGCTTAAAAATTAAACGTGTAATTTAGAAAACACTATTTTAAACATATTTTCATAATCACCACAGGCTATTCCGCTGTATTCACTCCTGAGTTATTTGTTCCTCCTGTGTCTGGAGGCCACAAAACCATGTAACAATAGGTTATTATTGAAAGCCCTTCTGTAACCTACTGCTGCATCGCTACCTTCAGCAAAAGGAACGTGAACTGCCACTGCACTTTCTGGAGATGACTGACCAGAATCATTTTACTGGAACATACAAAAAAACTGCATACTGTTCAGATATTACTAACGACACACACACACACAAAAAAGATAAGAATTAGCAAAACAAGATTATTCTCCTGAATGAAACAGTTGTGAGAACAATACAGCTGGGTCCTAATCCAAAACCACTTCATTTATTAATAAGAAGGTCTTTGATTTATATTGAAATACCTACCTCTGAATTAAGGTCTTTCTTTAACATAAGCAGCACGCTTACCTGTATGCAGCACCATTAAGCTCTGGATGAACAACTCCGGGATCCATGCTGGCCCAATGCGTAGCTGCAGTCAAATGATCTTTGTTAACACAATTTTTCAGACTGTCTGGAATACGACCTAGGGATGAAGTAAGGGAGATGAAATAAAAACTGTATGCCTTGGGGTCTTAATGTATCTATGTTAAAAATATTAGCATATTTAAATCAATACATAAAATCCCACTAAGAAGTTATTTTTGATGCTCACTGTTCCCCTTTTGTCTGGGACTTGGTTGATAATGGTTAAAATGCTTTGCGTAATTTTTACGTCTCTGTCTCTCTTGTCTTTTCTATACAGGGTCTCAGTAAAGCCGTAATCAACAAGAGTTATGCTTTCCAAGAAGCTAAAGCTTGACTATAGAGCATGGCTGCCACTCAAATACAGTAACTAAGCCTCATGCTCTCTGCCTTTAACTTCATTCTCCTCCTTTTCCCATCACAGGCAACAGCAATAAAAATGCTTATTGAAGAATGTAGGATTCTGAATGGAATTTTGCCATAAACCTGAATTTGATTGGATACTTTCTGCCTGTTCTCCTGAGCCTTCCCTTTATTTCAATTGCTTTTCACATTTATTTACCATAATGTATTAATCCTCATCTGTCTCTTTCACTCCTACAAAAAAATTAAGACACCAGAAAACTCCCTCCTGCATTTTTTTTCAAAACTTTTGCTTAACCTCTGAAGTATACCTGAAGGTTTAAGCCACAGATACTGGAAAAATCTGTCAACCAGATTCAGCATATACTGGGCAAGCTTCTGACTGTCTTCTACAGGACTATCCTCAGCCCTACAGAAAACCAACATGTATAGAATCACAGAATCATCTAGGATGGAAAAGACCCATGGGATCGTGTCCAATCATTCACCCTACTCTACAAGTTCACCCCTAGACCATATCCCCCAACACTACATCCAAGCGATGCTTTAACACATCCAGGGATGGCGACTCAACCACCTCCCTGGGCAGCCCGTCGTCTGTATCTGTCACATGGATATGACACATTTTCTTCAGGGCAACAGGAGTATTTCCACCTATTTCAATGGGGATCATCTGGAGCTTGTGGTTAACATCTATTTTAACATTATCTTTTTTGAAGTTTATTCTTACTGTGCATTTGCACATGCAGAGGTATAAAGAGGTAAGTTCAAGCCTACCACTGCTACTGTTGGTAATAGTGCTCCAGAAAAGCTTTCAAAAACTGACCGTGCTCCATCATTAAAGAATTCAGGCTTTTTGTCTCCAACTTCCTACTGAAAATTTGATTAAGGACTTCACTACTCTTTGGCTGCTCTTTCTATCCATCAGCCTGACCACACTGGGGCTGTAAAAAAGCCTTTTTTCATAGAATTGCTTTTTGTCTAGTGGATACCATCAAGCACTCATTACTTCATGACTTGCACTTATGTCACTAATGCTTCCCATGTCTCCTATGCACAAGCTGAAAGGGCTTCTTAGTTCAATACCAAACAAGATGAGGTACATGCCCCACTACAGCTGAATTCCTACTGTTACTCTGATTAGAAATCAACTTATAAATTTAGCTGTAATATATAACCCATCTAAAATTCTGCCAAAAGTGCCCATAAATTTAAACAATATATTTCTCCTTCTGATGTTTATCCTCAATTCTTTTTAAACTGAAACCATGCCTTTCTCCTTGCCTCTTTCATTCTTCAGTTTGCTAACTTCTGTAGGCGTGTTCCACTATTCTCACCTTACCAAACAGTACTTACTTATTCATTTTAAACCTGTAACAATCTTTTCACACGCTCACCTCCTTGTTTCTTCCATTAAGTGTTTTCAGCAGTCCTCCTTATTTAATACTTTGTATGTTTTGATGTTCAAGATTTGATGTTTCAAGATATCTATTATGTTTATTATTTCTATTTGATATACCAGAACATCCTTGACTTTCTGCTAACAGGAGAACAACTTAACATCTTTATTGTCAGATGGTAGCCATCGCCTGCATTCCTGCACTGTACACCTTTTTCCAATTAGTTTCTCTCTCGACACCCTCTCTCCTCTGTGTTCCCCTATGGCTTTCACACAGCCAGCTTTATCCCACACTTCCTGTATCTTTCTTACATTTGTTTGACTGCAATTCAATGTCATTCTCACCTCCCTAATGTTGGCCTCAGGTTGATTTTATTACAAACCATGTGCAAACACTGAAGTGCTGACAGCTTCAATACAAATCTATGATTTAGACTGCTGATAGAACAATCATACACTTCAAGAAAATATAGGTCTGTCATCCCAGGCACAGATGTTTGGGCTATTGCACAACATTTAACATAAAACTAGCTCCATATAGCTGACTCTTACTCAGTTTTCAGATCTTAGCCTATTAATGCTTATTTGCACATCAGTCATCCCTCAAGCAGGTATCGTATGCTGGTTTGTGCAATCTCTCCCAGAGCTATCTGGGAGCAGACTAAACTTACACAACAACTCAATGAATGTACTATGAGAGTTCTTCTGGAGTATAAGCACAAGGACCAATTGCAGCAAAGAGATGGTCAGACTCATTAAGTTACCTCTAAAAACCACAAAAATAGTCCTATAAAGGGCAATTCAAATCAGGCATTTAAGAGGTGCCTTTAATCATCATCCTGAGGAGAATCTTCCTTCTGCAGACTAGAAATGAAACTAAATCACCCAGCCTCTCTGGGTACAAGATAGAGGAAAGGCTACTGCTTTTTGTATAGCAGAGCAATGTGTTGGCACCAAGCTACTCTCAAGGTGACACAGATGGCCCTTCGTGTCTGCAGAGCTTTCAGTCTATATTGCCAAGGGGGAAACAGCAAAGTCCTACTAAAGAGAGAACATTAGTGCTTAATGAATCATTTTCCAGTATGAAAATCCTTCCTTTTATTTTAGGCTACAAGGGATTCAAACCAATGCCAAATGGCTCACTCTTCTCATTTTATTTATTAGCAGTGCATGTTCAAGACATAACTGTTTTCTCTTATGTGAACGGTTTACAATTACATGGTAGTTATATAACAAAAAGACTTTGCTCTTTAAAATGCCAGGCTTCTTTAGCAATGCTTTAAAGAGAGGAGCATCTGAAATAGAGTACCCTCCCAACAAAATACTGAAAACTTTGTTTTGACATAGAGAATGAGTTGTCAAGATATGAGCAATACTAGGAACAGCATGAAGCTCTAGATGCTTTATCTCTGAATATTACAGTATTAAAGACACTGCAATTTCACACTGTCCTCTAATATAAATTTGGATGAATTTTGGAAAAATACAAAGGATCCAATCATAGAAGAAAAAAGGAAACAGAACTGCTCATGACACATGAAAGGCTGAACCTAGGAAAACCTATAAAAGATACCAGCAACATCTGGATGACCTGAAGTCAAACCCATCAAATGTGTAATATTTACAACACCCCCCCGCCCTGATTTTTCACATATAAACACTTTTCTGTTATAAGAAAAAAGTACTTGTTTTGCAGTGCCCCTCTTCTCTGTTATTGCAATGACCCTCCATTTCTACACTCCAAAGTGGTAGAGAAAACCTAAGGTTGCTTCTTCTTGGTATCTTTCAAAACTGAAGAATGAAGAAGTTCATTAAAAAGAAATACACAGTGAAGGAGTTAAGAAGTGAGTGAGTACCTGTGATCGCCCTTCGGATCTCTCGTGCTGCTTCCTCCCGCATCTCAATTGAGGCTTGTTCACTATACCAGGCTGCATGTGGGGTACAGATCAGGTTTGGTGCATCCTTCAATGGGCCCTGACTAAAGCTAAATGAAGATTTAAAACAAGATGAAATGACAAAAAATCTTGGGGGGAGAGGAAGAGAAAGGGGGAAGAAGGGGGGACGGATCCAGATGGATTTGTACATACACAGATTAATTTCTACAACAGAAAAGAACTGCATTTCTATTCCTTGTTGGGTTTTCTTTTAATTGTCAATTTAATACAGTATTCATGGTATAAAAAAGCAACAATCACCTCTCACATACTCAATGGGTAGAACCTAAGTATAGTAGCAACACTGGCTTCTGTCCAATGCGCTTATTGCTAACTACAGCCACTGCCACTCTAGTTCTGGTGCAGAAATGCATAAAGCAAGGACCCAAATCAATTCAGGATGCCATTCCAGTTGTCCAGTTCATCACAGTTTTACTGCATTAGCCAACAAAGCTCTGTTCTATCAAAGGTCACTGTGAATGTGACATTCAGTCATTGAAAGAAAAAATCTTACAGTTATTTCCACATAAAAAGTGTGTCCATCAGAAGCCAACTTTTCTTTTTTTTTTTTTTTTTTTTTTAATAATTCAGGGTTTGTTCTTTTTTCCTGTTATTTTAAACTACTTTTTCTTTCCTGTTCCTATCAAGAAATTCCACAGAAAGAAGCAAATTTACTTTACAAATTGATTTTTAGGGAAAGCAATAAATCTGTGTAAAGCACTATCACAGATACAGGGTAAAAGAACTTGCTCCTCCTATTTATTTCCAGTTTTAATCATCTTACAGTCAATTGCAACAATGGGAGAACAAATATTTTAAGAGAAAAGCATGCTTTCAGAGTTGAGCATAATTCATAAAATGATAGATTTAATCTGTAGTTCAATAAACATCAGAGTATCTGGCAAAACTCCTGAATAAAGAGTTGCATGCTGCGATCAGATAGACATGCAGCACTGAAGCCAAAGGAAATTGTGGCTGTAATCCTGCAACTGAATCTCTGCAGATGGCATCTCCATGCAGTAAATGGGGCTTCCTATAGGTGCAATGGTCTGCTTGTGCAGATCTGAGGTCTGAATTGGGAAGAATGTATATAGCTGAAAGTCCCTTGAGCTGCTAAGGCTCTGGCTTCGCACAGCACTACTTCATTGTAATGACTATATTTAGAAGTAAATGAATGCAGGGTATTCATAAATAAAATTAAATATTTGTGATGTGGCATTGAGTCTCAGTAGATACAGAAATTCTACCTAAACGTGTACTATTTTACTGTTTTAAAGTTTCTGTACACTCTTCTCCCCCCTCCAAGCTGGTATGAGAGAGACTGTCCTCTCTCCAGTCTTTACAACCTGCCCTCAAGTCCTGCATCTGTTCCTCTTCAAAAGCTTATGTGGATTGTTCCAGTTAAAATTAACACTTCTCTCTGCCCAGACTGAACAATTGAAAAAAGCTTGTCACATACAAGCACAAAGCTACAGCAGTCTGTTCTCAGAGCTCTAACTCAGAAGTCATGCCCAAGACTCAAGGACATATCAAATAGGCTCATTTCAGATTAGAAGTGCTGGTATCGTAATACCAGTGCCAGTCTGAGGAGTGATACAGTTGTGCCTCAAACACTGGACTTCTCAGGGTCATTAAAAAACTAAGGCTTGTGCTACGAGCTCTGCTAATGACAGCAGAGTCACTACTCCCCTGGTACAGGCTGAAACAAACCAAAACCTACACTCTGACCACCTTCTTTACCTTTTTATCTTTAATTTTTTTTTACAACCTGTTAACATTTATGGCTTTCTTGCAGAGGCAATCTGGACAAAAGCATGTCTCTTCCTCCAGAAAGGTGTCAAAGTAGTTATTTCTCACACCAAATCTCAACTCTTCACCTTCTGAAAGAGTCTGTCCAGAGTTGCATCAGTGGCAAGAGAACTCCCCTCAAGGCCATGACACAAAGCCATGCCCAGGATTTGAACCCAAGTCCCTGCCATTTCTACTAAATAAACCCACTGGATATATATATATTTTTTAAAGCAATTACATCTTGGACATCACTTTTTCACTTCTGACAAAAACAAGCTCCATCTACATTTGCATTAGTCCAGTGCTGCACAGATTCATGTTGCTTTATAAGGGATATTTAGCTACCAAACAACGGGAAAACTCAATTTACTTGTTGCTGTTGATTGTATCATGCACTAAGACTTAAAAATAAGAAAGTGAACAAAATAAAAAGAAAAGAAAAGGAAAAGCACCTGAATGGTTCTGACTCATGTACATCTAAGGCTGCCCCTCGTATCCTTCCTTCCTTCAGGGCCTGTGCAAGTGCTTTTTCGTCTACTAACCCACCTCGAGCTGTGTTGACCAGGAAAGCCCCTTGTCTCATCTAGGGAAAGTTAAAAACAAGAATGATGAAATAAAAATAAATGAAATAAAATCGTCGTGGCATTAATTTTTTTTACTCAAAAGAAGCATCCATTACAACAAAGGCTATTCAGCTGGTTTAACCTGTAACAGTTGTCTTCCCTTTCCATTGGAAAGTACCACAAAATGTGATGCTTCTAACATAAAATCTTATTTCACAGCACTTAATAACCTTTTGTTTCTTGTAAGTAGTGTCTTTTCACAGAAGTGCTGTTTCAGATATTGTGCAGTAACATGATCAAAAGATACAACTGTGCATATGAAAGTGACAGATCATTTTATGCCTTTTTATTTCACTGTGAAATTGCATGAGACAGAAACTACAGCACATTCTTAAACAAATTCATATTTTGTGGTTTTCAACTTTCACACAAATAAAAGCCTACATGAATTTTTCAGAAAAATCAATGCTTTTGGATTTTCAAACACTTTTCCCTTCCGTTGTCAAAACACAGTAGATCTATGTTTTATTTATTTTTCTAACTTCAGCTTCCTCCTCCTCCCTGTGAGACTTTTTAAAGAAAGGTTTAAAGAATTCGTATATTATTCAATTAAAAGGCATGAAAATGAATTTGGTTGAGAACGTCGCGTGCCCAGGAGAGAAGCTGTGCTGTGCATTGTGTAGATTAGCATTGTAGATGACACGGTGCGGGGAAAACTGTAAGAATTTACACCATAATATATCCACAACATGAAAACAAAGTGGCAGTTTAAATAAGAGAGACGGTACGGAAAAAAATAAATAAATGACTACATCCTGCCTCCAGCCGCTCTAATACTTCAGCTTTTACCAGCAGTCTCAAACACAGTTTCTGGTCTCAGATGCATTTCTGTGCACGAAGGTAAGCAAAGAGCAGGAGCCATGGTAAAGATGAACGATTAAATTCTCAGTTTGTACTGAGTCCATCTCTCACCATAAGTACAAGAAAACCTCAATATTTTGACACCAAGTCAACTACTTGAAACCTACACATCAAACTAAAGTTTATGTAAGTATATCCTTATGCTGAAAGGCTGATTTGAAATACTCAACTCCTGAACAGCAAGGAGGTGTGGATGACATTTTTTTTTGCGATTTTTTTTCACATGAGATCACAGGAAATATGAAACAATTGACATGCATGTGCTTGCTGTAGGTTTAGAAGAAAAAACAACCCCCATATCTTACTGGCCGGCCCACTGGGTTTAGTGTGGCCTTGCCTCTCTCCATCAGCAGACTCTTGTGCTTACAGAACCACCACCTTTTGGTCTGTAGCAAAACCCAACTCCACCACAGGAGCAGAATGAAGGGATATTTTTTTAGTTGTATGTAATTAACTTGGGAATTAGAACAGTGAAGAATTGGTGGCTAGATCTGAAGTTGGTCTAGTTAGAACAAGATGTTCCTGATGGGAACTACCCCTGCGTCTCCACAACTGAAGTCAGCTGAGAGAACTAGATCAAAACTAGTGCAGGAGGGCTCACCCAAATGACAATCACACTTGCTGTGCAGACACGCACAGCACAACTCAAACCAGGACAATGCCATGTAGGCTTCTGGAAGCTTACAGACCCTTTCTATTTCTGTGCTTTTGCAAATAGATAATTTCAGTTTGAAGTATAGCCTCGTGTATTTATATGCCCTTTGAAGGACTTGAAAATTTTAATCTAAGTGAACCCTGCTAAAATCTTCCATCCAACCATAATCTTGCTTGAGTTTTCATTTTAGGACTACTTGCACAACTCTAAAGCTAGTACGATGACAAATCCAAGTTATGCAGCCATGTTCTGTTTAAATGCTTTCTAGTGGGAATGAATTATGTGACTCATGATAATATAAAGGTGGATGCAGCTGGAGATGACCCTTAAGAATGGGTGGAAACTCTGGAGAACTTCACAGCTAGAACTGCTGACACTTCTTAAATTCACCTACACCAAACCTGCACAGCTGCTTTAAAAAGGTATTGTGTTTAAATTGCAGTGTCTGTTTCTCAAATCTGTAAAACTAAAGATGACCTCAGCTTCTCTTAAGAGTACTTGATTACCATGGGTTCAATAAACACAAGCTTGAAACACTACTCTGAGCTACGTTAGGGCCACAAGGCCAAGCATGATGGCTAGGCAGAATGTTGACTAATTAAAGGAAAAAGCTACTGAAAGAGAAGACTGACACCAAATTTTCAAAGACATTTTGAGGTTATGTAATTTCAGATTCTAAACAAATTCAGGGTGAGACTTTAGTGAAATGAGATGCACAATACTTTACTTTAAAACCTGCTTATTATACGAGCATGCAGTATTGGACAAAAATAGCGTGCAATGCTCTCTACAAATTTTAGGCCAACTCTAACATCTGACAGCCTAAAAAAGCTATTCTGCACTTTTTGGTACATATTCAGAAGATCCATTCTATGCAAACTAAGAAGAAGTGTTAAAATTTTATCATTTCCACAGCAGCTACGACAATACAGACTTCTTCATCCAAACTTTTATCCAAAGCAAGAAGTATCTTCTAACATTTTAATCCTTGCTTTAACCTCAAAGGATAAAAACCAGCAAGAGAAATGCTTACAATATCCTTTTCAGTACAGACTTTATTACATGCATTTCATTTCAAAGGATATCACTCAGTTTTAACATGCTTTGTTTGCTTCTCTGATGAATACACTAAGCCCTCTCCAAAGCTCATTGCACTTATACACGTCCACTCGAGAACTTCCTGTGATATGCTGGCCCAAGCTGCACAGTCCACTGTACAAGGAGTAACCACTGCTAAGCCTCCAGACAGTCCCACTGAATTCAGTGGGATTCTGTTTGGGTCTAGAAGTCTGCTTGCAAAGACATCTAACCATGTAATAATCATTAAATGTACCTGAGCACACAACAAAAGAGAATGTTCACTGCAGGGTGACAGAGCTCTTACAGAGATCTGCATTTTAAGCTTCTTAATTTTTCTGAGTTTTAAATCCAAAACCCTGATTTTATGTTGGAATGGAGCTGCAAAATCCCTAAACTCTCAAATCAAAAACTATGTTTTATTGTCTGTTCTCTGCCATGATCCTACACGACTGTGGAACACGTTGAGCAACTACTTCAGTTCTCCTAAAGTTCAAGACTAGTAGGTACAAAGTATTTCTCAGAAGCCAATCAATTATTTTACTGCAAAAGAGCACTGCTGTCATTGTTACCAACACATACAAACACTACATATATAAAGAAGAGAAAAATCTACCGTTAGAGTTTGTTTCCTGTACAGTCTACATCCTTACAACTCAACGTTACATTTCTGGCTGATAACGTACACTGAGGTTGGAGTCAGAAGCCAGACATTAATGAAAAAGCTTACTACTGAGTTAGTCAATAATGGAGCAGTAACTACACCTAGATTTTGAAATTATTTTAATACTACCTAAAATCTGAGGAAGAAGTTAATACTAATTCCAAGAAACATTATTTTTCCAAACAATGCAGTGCTGTAAATGTAATCCATCCATGAGGTGTTCTGCAAGCATCAGGACTGAGCACAGGGGGGAGCCATTTAGTCATAATCCTTAAATTACATCTAAAGGACTCAAACTGAGGAACAAGAGTGAAAGGCAGAACTGCTACCTGAAAATACACAAGTAAAGGAAGTAGCTACTAGAAGACATAGAAAAGGTGCTTTTACATAAATACGACTTTATTAAATCTGAACAACAGTAAGAGCAAATGACTTCCACAAATGCAATGTTACTGAGCAAAGAAGACAATAAAAGCAAAAATACATCAGCCACCAGCTACTTCCTCATCAGTTATAAACCTGCTCGATCAAAACAGCAGCAAAAGGGGAATAAATTTCTTTCAAGTGAGTATCTACCTGTTTACAAAAATAAACGCTACAGTGTCAGCCACCAGCATCAGTGTGGAGGGTGCCCACAGAGATTATTACCTGCTTTATGGTGAAGTCATTAATAAGATGATGATTGTGTTCATTCAAGTTGCAGTGCAGGGTAACACAGTCACTGTGGAACAGCAGGTCCTGCAAAGTGCTCACCCGCTGCAGTCCCAGAGCACGCTCCATGCCATCTGAGAGGTACGGGTCATAGAAAATCACACTGAAGCCAAAGGCTTTGGCACGTAGTGCTACTGCTTGCCCAACACGCCCTAGAACAAGATAAACATGCAATGAGAACTGACGTGAAGCAGCTGCTGTAATGTAGCCTCCTCCTTCCTATTGCAAACGCTTGTATCAAACCATACCATTTGGTACAGCAACTGGAAGAGGATAAAAAAAAAAAAAACCACAAGAGGTGGCTCCCTCATTACTAAGATCAGAAATGTTACATCTGGGCTGTTTCACACTGTTTTGTTCAAAGCATAGCAGTTTTGCCCCTTTTGTATCCAGAGATCTGAAATGCCAGATGATGTCAGGTAACCTGCAATAATCTGTGTAATACAAGGGTTTGCTTGCTGAGCCTGTTTATGGTAAAACGCTACTGTCTGTGAATACATCCTGCCATGGACTTACTCTCACCCATGTCGGAACAGCTGGCTTAATAAAACGCTAAAAAATTAATCCTCAAAAATGGATGCAATAGAAGATAACTTGTTTAATCTGAAGCTCAACCATTCTCAATGCATGGAATCTCCTTTCTGAACTGGCATTTTCTTTCATTTTGAATAACAGCCTTTCAGTGTTAAAATGCCTGAAAAGAATCCTGTCATCTGAGGCTCTAAAAAATTTTGCATCCATCTACCTAAATGATGAATAAACACAGCCCATCATATGGCATCTAGTTAAGAAAAATGTGATACCATTTGGTATTCACACTGACCTTAGCTTTTCTCTGTTCCTCTTTCCTTACTGCCGTTATTTCAGAGTTGTGCCTGAAATTGCTGTTTGGGCATGACTCCATGCCACGTCTATCAGGAGATGTGCTATTTCCCTTTGACACACTACCAGTAAAATGCAGAGAAAAAAAAGTGAGTGAGTACATCTAGTGACTAAGGGTATTTTTATTTTGAAGAATGAGAACTAACACACTTTTCAGTTTAGAAGACTAAACACTAGATACTCACCTTAAAGTATTACAAAAATAAAGAGATTCTGAAAGCATTGCTAGACATACCATAATAATCATGTCTCATTTTTAAAAAGAAGTCAAGTTTCCTTTTGTAATGTCGCAGTTTGTTCAAAATAAGCATCAAATTTAACACAAGGAAATCCCATTTCTTTCCAATTGTGCTTGAAGGGATTTTCCTTTGCTTTTCAGTTTCTCTTTGAATAAACTTCAGAAGCTACAGGAAGAAAGGTTTTTTTGTTGATCATTTAACCTGAACACAGCAATTCTGCAGTGCTTAGTGACAGATGTGCTTGGAATATTAAACAGTATGTCAATCTGATGGGGACTGACTGCTTTTCTTTGGGGACACCAACTTAAAATACTCTTCAAAACCTTTTATTTCAATACTTGTGTATGTGTTGTTTCCTTTCCAAGCTGTTTTATATAGACTTAAATTAGACAATTTTCAGCACAAACACTGTATTATTTTCAAGTTTTGGCATGTTCACAGCTCTAGGAATCAGTCACACAACTGTAAACAATTTTTTTTCCTTAAACGAAGCATATCGCTTTTACTCCAGCTCCATTCATTTTCACATGCAACATTCTGTCATCTGTTCTTTTTAACGCTCTTTACGACACTAATACCTGAGGGGATTCACAGCAGTGAAATCTCTTCCAACAGACTTGTCAGTTAAAGCTACACTTTCCATTCATTGCAACCAGGCTAATAAACGAAAGCCGCCTTCATTGTGCACAAAGTTTCCTTCTGAAATTGTTGTATTTCAATTATTTTATAGGATAAAACTCTTTGCAATGAACAATTCACATTTAATCTTAGTCATTAGAAAAATAGAGAGAAGGACACGCGTAATTTGACAATTCCTTTTGAAACCACAGGCTGACAATATAGTACAAGCACAAACCTACATCATTTTTTTTCCTTTCTCCCCAAACTTCTATTGTATAAGATTCCCCTGGGCAGGAGAGGTGATTCAAAACCTACCTCAGCACATCAAGAGCAACAGAACACTACTGAAAGCATCCCACTTTCAGGACAACTCTATCTTAAAAACTTATTATCATTGCTATGAATATTCATGGCTGCTTCCAGGGAAGGTAAATTCCAAAATTCAAAATATTAAATGAACTCCTCAGTCTGCAGTTGGGAAGAATTCACAAAATGCTTGTAGCATACAATTGGGAAAAAAAAAAAAGCCAAAAAAACAGTGGAAAGCAAAAAAAAAAAGCTTATTTTAGAGATTTATACAATGCCCTAGCAAAGCTCATGCAACATTTCAGTGACACCATAAATGTGGAGACTTATCAAAACCATCTGGGTCTCCTGTTGCAGTCTCACTTGTGCACTCCCTGCAAGTCTCCCAACTCCCCCAGTTTGGAGGTGCCTTTGACCTTGACCTTGCCAGTGAGCTGATCTGAGTATGACAGTAACTGTAGTTGTCAATGACCCCGACCCAGACCTTTGGCAAAGAATGTGCATCCTAACAATGGCATTACAAAGTTTTATGAAACGCCCTTGATACTGTGGAAATGTTGATGACCTGCCTGCAGGCTTCCATGGAAAAAAAAAGTGCTTTCCCTTAGCAGCTCTTTCCTGTCTATGCAAAAGTAATGGAGAATCTGGAATGGAGAATCTCACTAATTTTTCCTCCCTCTTGGAGAACTCTTGAAATGCAGAGAGGGCAATTTTGTTACATTTCCTGCTGAGCACATTAAGAGAGCTGGCAGGACTGCTAAGGGTACATCATTTATTGCATGGTAGTATCACCCAACTCTTAAGCCTTAATATTGTCTGATAATGCAGATCAGTACTTTGGCAAACATCTGGTCAGGACTATGGGGCTGTTGAGAGAATACAGCAGGTGAGGAAAGACAAACTGAGTGATGACATTCATTATGATGTGGAGACAAATTTATTTGGAGGAATTTCACCTTTTGAGTGAGGAAATACATAAACTATTAGTCACCAACATTCGTAACTGGGAAGGAAGGGGAAGAGAATGTGACTTCACTGCTTTTACTACTGTTAAATTATCATGACAGCAGAAAACAGGTCCAGCTATCATTTCATCCACATACCTACATGGTGCTGCTTATAAATATTCTCTTTAAAAAAACCCCGCAACTAAATGCCTAGATAAAAGGTTAAAAGTTGACTTTAAAAAAAAAAAAAAAGCAGGGCTTGGCATCCACACTTGTGATGCATCACTTGAAATATAGGACACTGGATAGTAATAAAGATTAACAGTGACAAAGACAGCTGTTTAATGATGTGATATTATTTATGTAAGGCTCAAAGAATTGCACACTTCATAAAGACAGAAAGAAACACAGGCTCTGTCCTAAGGAGCTCAGAGGCTAACCAAACAACAAAACAAAGACGGATGGTATCCAACAAGGACATGAAGGAGGCATTATGCTGTTGAGTCTCTGCTTATCTTCAAGCTCAATACAAGCAGAGGATGAGAGATGTGGTTAACTTTAAAGGAGGAGCACAGAGTAATAGGATTAAGCGGGATAGACCAAATGTCAAAGCAGGAATATGCATGAGAGGAGGCGAAGAAAAGAGAGTGGGTGATGGAAGGAAAAAGGCAATTGAGTCATGAAACTTGGCTAGACCAGTGGACAAGGAAGTGAGTAGCTGAAGCTTTGGAGGGAATGACGTAGTCACAAAGATAGGCAAGAACTAGGGTGTTTCTCTTTGGCAAAACAAGAGAAAAGCCCAGAACAGATGTGAAGGAGGTCTGAACTTAGCTGTTGCAGCAGCAAAGTGATAAATTTAAGCAGCCCACTGCTGAAAAGACCACAAATTTAAGAAAAGAATAGAGAAACATAGCTACAGTTGAGATACGAGATGATCTCAGACAGACATTAATGAGAAAGGACAGAGACTGCAATACTACACAGAACTAGAGAAAGACGGACTTAGTAACAGATGATCAGAATTGTTTGGCTTGTGTGCAATACATTCATTCATTTCATAGCCTCTTTGTGGTTCATCACTTCTGACACTGACATGTCTAAATAAAATAAATTAAGGCCAAACTACAGATGTGGGAAGAGGCCACTAGTAGAGAAACATAACCTAAGGGCAACAGTCTTTTGAAGGTGGTTGTAAATACGTATTTTAGTCTGAAACTAGAGACAGGCAGCCTCTTAAAATGATCTGGAATAGGAAATAGTGTATATCACAGTCTAAATGCCCAAAGTGCTCAAATGTGAAGTCTGGTACAGCCCTATTTCTGAATATTCTAAGCCTACATTTTTATTCTGCATTAATACACAGAGCTACCTAGGAGTCCTAGAACAGGTCAGAATCAAAATGTGTGCCTGTTCACATAACTGCACAAAAAAGAAGTTTTAAAAACTGACTTGAAAACTTATGTTTTCCTTGAAATTCTGAATATTCTATTGTGGGAAAAGAAACAGGAACAATAAAAGGCTGGAGAAAATGACCGGTTAATAACTGTAACAGATGTGTACCTTCAAAATAAATTTTATTAGCCTTAATATACTGTGCATACAAAAGGCTTGCTTTCTAAAATTAAAATCAAAACCTAGCATTTTACGTGGCGTTACACACTCACTGGCAATCTCATTATCTATTTGTTTCTCTATGTTTCATTCATTCATAACAAAAATAACATGTAAAAATTCACTTAAGGAAGTCAGTAATGAAAGATTTTTTTTTCTAATCTCAGTGTGGGATTTGTGCGATACAAAAAGGGCAATGCCAACAGGACAGACACCTCCAGCAAACAGGCAAAGAGCATGTGAGCCAAGGCTTCAGTTTCAAAAACTAGGTATGCATTTCCATTTTTAAAACATTCCAGGTGACTGTCTATTATTTTATGTACAGATGCTGTGATTGGGAGTGCAATAATCACTGTGTGTTTAAATGCAGCGCATAATTACACAGGTATAGATTTGAGAAAGCAACTTCATTACTAAGTTCTTGAAAGTCACATTTTAAAGATGGTTATTTGACTGTGAAGATGGTTTTGGTGTGTTACTTACTATTTAAATGAGTACTATGTAACACCAGGCTATTTTCAGTTTCCAAAAGTTCATGGCTTGAGTTATTTGACAGCAATGTGTAACTGGAACAGTCATTAGAGTTTGATTCCTTGTTGTCAAAATTGCATTATTAATTCCTGTAGATGAATACCACAGCAATAACATCCACAAGCTATCAGATCTTTGGTAAGACAAGCACATGACTGAATAATTTTTATATAGAAACTGACTTGCTTGTTTTTCTTCTCTAATTCTGTAACAGACAGTAATTAATTCATCTCAAGCAAGCCTGTCCATCTGTTAGATGCTGAAACACATTTAGGGCCATTCAGAGAGGTAAGTAGGTGATTCTATTAGGTCTGGAAACATTTCAAACTTTCTTGCATGTTTTTTTTTTCCTCTCATTTGAGCTGAAATACAAAATTTCAGGTGCAGCTCAACCAAATGTATGGAATAACTGCTCTGCAGGCTGTTAGTGCAGCAAAGACAAAGAAAAGAAAAAGAAAGTAAAAGAAAAAAAGCAGCACCAACAGAATAAACTAGAAATACAATCTATGTGACACTGGGCCAAAGTAGCAGGATCCTTGTCCTGGAAAAGGGAAGTGATGGTGTCTCTGTCTTTTACAACCAGTGTACCTGAGAGCAGGCAATAAGGCATCAGAAAGATGGAGAGAAGCTCAAAGAATTCAGGAAATATCAGCAACAAAATAACTTGTCTGGAGGAATTGATCATGTCTAAGGGGAAAACATTTGAGATTTACAAACACCAGGAACAAAGTGGGATTATACAGACTGCATGACATGGAAAAGGAGTGAACTAAGCATTCCATTTTTACAGCTCAACTCTTTGTTGCTTTTTAAAGGAACGGAAGGCGAGGTGTATGAAACCACCTCTCCAAGCCAACTTACCTAATCCAATAATGCCCAAGGTCTCCCCTCTAATCCTGGCAGCTCCAGAAGCCACTTCCCGAATCTGTTCGACGCTTTGTACTCTTGTGCCTTCTCGCAAGGCCTGGTGGAGCCAGGTGGTTCGCCTGTACAGGTTCAGAATGTGGCACATGGTAGAATCTGCTGTTTCTTCTACTGAGGCAGCTGGCACATTACACACTGCAATCCCTGCAAAGAATGGGGAGGGGGGGAAAGAATACCAGTTGCCAAATGTTTCTCACTTTTTCCCATTTAATAGCAATTCAGGAGTATGATGTTTAAAACAACAGATATTTCAACACCTATTTTGCACAAATACCAGTTTCTGATTCTAGTAGCAGACAGAATACTTGATGAACATGTGTAAACATTTTTGTGTGATTTTTATCGATTGTGTTTGCAAACTAAGGCACGCAAGTAAACAAGACCACTGAAACTGCAGAAGGAAAGTACGGAATGTGTCAGGTAGTTTAGAACACATGTGGAGGACTTGGTAAGCACTTTACAAGCATACTGAATTTGGTGTTCTGAATAGTGAAATTAGCCTTGCTATCTCTTAACAGTGTGGTTAATGTTCATTGTTTAGATTTAATTGTGTAGAGTTAGCTTTCCCCACTGAGCATAAACACTCCCAAAAGCTATATATGCAAGTTATATAAATTATTTTATCTTTTTTAACAACAGCAACTCTTACAAAGCCCTCCCAGGATGCCTGTTAGTATTTCCAGTTTGTGTGTCAGTAATCACGACACAGGGAGGGACAAACTGCTTCTGTTTCAGGTTTGTAGAATTATGACAAATAGAATCCAAGTGCCTTCCTGGTCCCTCAGATTAAAGGGACAACCCATCTATCTGTCAATAAGGAAACAGAAAATCTGCTTCTGCACGGAACATAGAGACAACACAAAATTAAGTCCACGTTCCTAAAAGCTGAAGAGTTACTAGTTGAAAAGAGCATAATGCCAAGCAGCTAAAAGACCACTGGAGGTTCTACAGACAATTGTGGAAGGTTGATTCAAGACCCACAATACTCTTTTTTTTACTTCAGAAAACGGATCAGGCAACAAATGACCATAACTGCATGTGAGTTATCCCATTCTACTTTTTACGTTCCAGTACTCAACACACAGCAGTTAAGCAAAATGTTTACTTGCAAAAGTCTGTGTCCTTTTTGACATGTCTCTCTTCATCCTCTCTATTTACTACATGTTTTCTCTCTAATCATCAGCTCCCACAAATGCTTATGTCTCAGTTCTGCTGACTGAGATCACAAACAGTATACAGTGTAATTTCAAGGTGGAGAAAACAAAATGGCTTGTATTCTAAAACACACCCTAGTACTGTTTTCACTGTCTAGTTGTTCATGTTTTTACATAAATAAATATTCAGCGAGTCCTCAGTTAATGCCAGTGTATCTTATGAAGCAAGGAAGAAATAACATTCTTTTTGGCAACAGCAGTAATAATAATCTGAAAAAATAATAGGCTCATACCATATTTATCCATGTTTACATTCAAATGCGCTCGTTCTCCTGCCCAGTGCCTTTTTTCAGCTTTCTTTATATTAGTAAAAAACAACTTCAGTAACCTGCAGAACTATTTTTCTTTCCTCTGCTGTGGAGATACACTGTCTGCTGAGTCACTGCTCTTAGACTTAAAAAGATAAAACAGCACCGTTTTTTGGAATATTAATCTTGGCATCCTGCTAACATCAAAGTTACTATGGAACTCATCATTTCCTAAAAATGGGAAAAAAGAGCGAGTGGAAAGAAACGGACAAGACTGAAACATAACATCCCTTTAAGTGCATCATCTTAAACAGCTGCATTTGTTTTCACAGAGCAAAAAATGCAGATTTTAGTTGGTAAAATAATGATTTAATAAGCATGTCTCCTGCTAGCTGGCATCAACAAAGTCATGCTTTAAAAGGAATTTAAAGATTTTCATTATGTATGTGGGAAGAGAAATAAGGAATTTAGCTCATCTTATACCTTCCTCCCTAATAGGTATCCTTAGGAAACTTGTGGAACAGAAGTCCACTCATTTCTCTCCTAAACTGTAGGAAATTGTTTCCCTATTTTCCCCCAAATTAAACCACCTAATTTCTGAAAGGCAGAGACACTGTGAGCCACAAAAAGCAGCAAGAGAGGCAAGGATATGGAAAGAGACATTTCACATAGGAAAAGAAAGCACATTCTCATATCAATCACTTCTACGCTCCCTGTCTTTTCTCCTTTTCCCACCACTTTGTGATCTTGTGCATTGGTTCAGTGCTGAAAACCACAGGAGTCAACAGGCATCACCCTGACTCCTGCTTCACTTGCATCCAGCCAGGCTCACAAACTGTATGTACTTTCTGGTCAATTAATCAAGGGTAGAAAAAGCAGACCAGATCTTGAAAGACTTTACTGATGAAACATTTGTTTTCATGCATTTCATGAAGAGTAAAAGTGCTAACACGAGAATACTACTATTTAATAGGAAAAAACAGTAACAACCCCATGAGCCAGCTCTATGAAAAATAACTCAAAAATTTACTACAGAAGTTCAAGAACATGTCAGACTTTATGGTGTACCTCTACACTGTATTTCAATAGCGAATCAAAGCTTTTTACAAAGAGCAATTAACTCTCAGATTACCTTCTTGAAATGCATATTATTGGTACTAGTTTAACAAAGGGAAGTGATTTATCTCCAGCTATGAAAATCAGAGTTTTTACACCATAAACCTTCCAGCATTTATTGGCTTTTGACCAAGTGGACAATTGGATTTCATAAATAGTGGAACTCACAAATAGGATGGATCCTAACTTTATAACTCAGCCTCATGACAACACAGGAACTGAATGGTTATGAATGTGGACATTAGCATTTCATACGAATGAGAACTTTGCAAATCTGCTGTACTCTGGTTTGAAGAATTTTGTGGATGCATTTCAATTGTAAGCTTACATTATGATCCAGAATGGAGACCTGCAGAAACAGCAACAAACCTGCAAAGCTTTTCCTCCTCCTCTCTGCTCACATTGGACTCCTGAATGGCTGAGGCCTTTGATCTGTACCTACATTTTAGCTTTTGATCTAGGATTTTACCCCAGGCCAATCTCTACATATGTATGTGTTTTCTGAGGCTCACAACACATGCCCCTAACTGTGGCAGTAGCTACTCTATATAGGAACACAGCTTTGCATACCTTCAGACCTCATCTGTTCTTTACAGAAACTCACATAGAAGTTAGCCTCTGCCTGCTATGTAAACTACACTGTTATTAGATTATTTTACTATCACTTACTAATAAACAGACCATATTACAGCTCCTCACTACACCAATGGGGTTATTACTGGGGCTATTAAAAAAAAAAAAGGAAATTTAAAAACAATGCACCCTCATGGCCAAGAAGGCCAATGGCATCCTGGGATGAATTAAGAAGAGTGTGGCCAGCACGTTGAAGGAGGTTCTCCTCCCCCTCTACTCTGCATTGGTGAGGCCCCACCTGGAATACTGTGCCCAGTTCTGGGTACCCCAGTTCAAGAAGTACAGAGAGCTACTGGAGGGAGTCCAACATAGGGCCACCATGATTATTAAGGGAGTGGAGCATCTCCCTTATGAGGAAAGGCTGAGAGAGCTGGGTCTCTTTAGCCTGGAGGAGACTTAGGGGGGACCTCATTAATGTCTATAAATAGGTCAAGGCCGAGTGTAAGGAGGATGGAGCCAGACTCTTCTCAATCTCATCCAAGGTTAGGACAAGAGGCAATGGGAGTAAGTTGGAACACAAGAGGTTTAGGGTAAACATAAGGAAAAGCCTTTTCACGGTGAGGATGACAGACACTGGAACAGGCTGCCCAGGGGGCTTGTGGAGTTTCCTTCTCTGGAGACATTCAAAACCCATCTGGATATATTCCTGTGTGACTTGATCTAGGTGATCCTGCTCTGGCAAGGGGGTTGGACTAGATGATCTTTCTAGGTCCCTTTCAACCCCTAAGATTCTATGACTAAGAACTGTCACATAGAAATAAACATTTCTAAGATCTTCCCAAAGCATAATGGAAAACATAGTTGGTCACCATAGTCTCAGAAAAAAACAAACTAAGAAAAGGTAGACAATTTATTTTAAGGGGTAGTTTGACCAGCAGATTACAGGTAAGAAGAGGCTAAACATCTATCCTAAAGTAAGAGAAGTATAAATCAGACTGCTCTACTTTTACAGTGGAACACTAAGCACCATCCCCTCATAGTTCCAGTATGTGAATTTATTCTGAAGCAGCAACAACAATTCGCCTATAAAAGCCGTGTTTCTGTTTTATGGAGTGGTTTAGTACTAAATCTCATGCATCATAAATAAGTCTCAGACAGTTGATAATGATCTCATTTTTTATTCAAACAGAAATAGTATGCCATGCTGATGGAATTATATTTTGTGATTGGATTACAGCAGTAGTAGTTAAAATACACAATTGGGGTAAAAAAGAAGGAGATGAAAAATTATGGCCTTACTCCTTAGGTTTATATTGAACAGGCAGATTGTCATCATGTCACAAAGCTGTTAATATTATCACTTAATTAACTAATGCTAGTATCTCCATAATTATTTTTAAACACTTGGATGAGAAAATTATACAGCTTACTTATGATGTTAGTAAAAATTATACAGAAAACATTAATGCAAAGACTTAGATGATAACCAGATTTCTGGAGGCAAATAGAAGATGTAAAATAATGTCTTTAATAGTCATACCTAAATCTCCAGCAGATTTGATGTCAATATTATCAAAACCACTGCCAATTCGGACAATTATTCGAAGTGCTTTAAATTTCTCCAGGTCTTCTCGTGTTAAAGTGATAGTGTGATACATCAGTGCACCCACTGCTTCATTTAGTACCTATAAATAAAATGGAAGAAAAAAATCCTTATTTTTTTCTTTCATAGGATGTCAGATTAATGACACATACATATTTTCGGGTATAAAACGCCTGTAAAAGCATTAAATCCATGTCTTTTGTTTTAGAAGTCATTTTGCCACATAATTTCCAGCCTATTGTTACTCTTTTTCATCTGACGTATCCTTCCTACCGTGACAAGATTAGCTTTAGAAGAACTAAATGACTTGTATTTGTGCTCTTATTAAGAGGGAAAACTCTTCTCATTTCACAGGAGATGCTCTGCAATATCAAAACCTAAGTACAAGTGCCACTGGACTGCAAATGCAGATGAAACAAGTTAGAGCACTCACTTTAAACAGTACATATTCTTATGCTTAAGCAGCTGACATTCCATTTTGAATGGAGTCACAGAGGAATCTCTCTTCACCATACACACAGTGGTACAGACATTCACTGCGCTAGTAAACCACTTGATACCTGAATAGAAAACATTCAGTAATCATTACAAAACCCTTAGACAATAGAGACTGAAATCTGTCAAGAAGAACAATGTGTCTGTCCCTTAGTTTATTGATGCTGAAACTAAGCTCTCACTGAAGAACAGGATTTCATACAAATTGGTACAGCTGAGATGTCAGGCTAGACATTATCCAGAAAAAATAGCACCTCTTAAGAAACAGTATCAAAGCAAAAATATTGCAAAAGAAAAATAAAAATTGTAAGGGAGACATAAAAAGAAAGTAAGTTGACAGATCTGAAAGGTCTGAATATTTTGCATATTATGTTAAGAGTGCACCCAACCTACTCAAGAAAGGTTGAGAGGAAGGGGTGTGGAGAAGAGAGCCTAGCAGACCATGCCCATTAGTTTCAAGTTCTGCTACCAAAAAAACAGTGACACTGCACCTACACAGCTGATACAAGTTTATTTTTCAGAAAGCAGGAAATATCTTCCTTTCTTTACAAGTAAACTACACCACTGCACTTCAAGACACTCCTCCGTGCTTCCACCTTCAGTGCACTACATAATACCCTAATCATTCTAAGAGATATAAATCATGCACAATTCATTTCAACATCTAAGCTAGATGTAAGGACTTGAAGAGATTTCTATAATGCACTTCACATAAAAGTTCTGCAGAGGCTGTAAATTTCTTAGTCTGGTACAGATTCTGTTACCTGAGTTATTTCTGATCATATGAGCAGTTCCAAGGGTACTGCAGGATCAGCAACAATAATCATCATCAACATAAATTGTTCAAAGTATTACAGCAAGACACAGTCTTGCACACAGAGGATTACAACTGTTGGAACCCAAGATTGGCAGCAGTAATTTTGAAAATTAAAATACAAAATGAAAATTTTAAAAGACAATAAAACCAAACTCCATAAAAATGAAAAAAACCCACTTCTGAATACTTCACAAAATTATTTATGCTATTTCAACACGTGTTTCTGGATTCATAACTTCGAATCCACGTCAGATAAAGACCAGAATCCTTTGAGCAAAATTCAGATTTACTTGTAAGAACTGCAAAAAAATTAGAAGTTATACATCCTTAAAGAATGCGGCTACAGCGTAATTCAAAGAACAGCTGTGGACTCTGATCTTCTAAGTGATTATACACACAGAAAACTCCTTCATTTTAATGTTACAAACAATTCCTTTGGAGATTCCATCTAGCAGTTGCCAATCAGAAAGACTGCACTCATCAGAACGTGTTTCCTTGAGCTGTTACATAGGGTTAAAACCAACCAAAACAGTTCATTAGTTTTGCTTCTACGGTGATGTTACAGCTGGTATGGACCAAATCAAAGCCCATGCCTGGGGCAGTCTACACAAGAAATAATCCCTCTAATAACCCGAGTGCCCACCCAAAATGCCCTGAGGTTTTTTCAGTCCCATTAATTCCTAAAAGAAAATTGTTCCAAAATTTCACAGCTTCAACAATATGGAAATTTCTTCTAATTTCTAGCCTCAATTATTCACAGCCCAGCTTGTATCCATTTGTTCTGGTGCCAGTGTTGGTCATTTGCTTAAACTGCACTTTCTCTCCTTGGTGTTTACAATTTAAATGTACTTATAGACAACCATCGCATCCCCTTCTCAGCATTTGCTCGATTAGACTTCAACAAGCATAGTCCTTCCAGTCTTGTCTAGGATGATGCCCTTTGATTCCCTCAATCAAGCCTACACTTCTCTACTGTGCTCAGACAAATCTAATCTCAACTCTTCTACGGGTGACCACAACTGCACCCAGAGCACTACTGGAGGTTTGGCCTCTCCACTGTATTACACCAACACTAGCACTGTCAACAACAGTATATGCACTTGGAGCCTCTCCTAATGAAGTCTCTCACATGTGTTTGTCACATTCCCAAGTTTACTGTACAATTTCTTTCTCCAAGTCACAGCACTTGTTTCTTCAAGACTCAAGGTCCTGAAGCTCTTTACCGATATCCTGTTTCTCTCCAATTAGCTATGTCCTCCTTTCCGTGTTTTATCACGCCTCTTTCTTCCTGCCTCTCCAAGGTTGCTCTAGATGGCTTTGACACAGGAGAAAACATTCTCTGTGTAGTTGTCAGAAGCAGCTTACAGCTTACGAGGAGCCACCTAGGGCTCGTGTAACAGCTAGACCCTCCTCTCCCAGACTGGAAAAGGTCAACAGCATGTGCCTTTTTGTACGTGCAGACAGAGAACTGCCACTACTTTGAGGACTGCATTGAATAGCAAAAAGACGACAGCTGAAGTGGCTCAGACATTTGTGTTTTAAAAATCACAGTATTTCATTTATGAAACAGCTTTTCGCTTCATAATCATGCATATTTTATTAACTCAGCCAGTCAAGACTGTAATTTGGACTTTAACGGCGCTGGTCTGGACCCATTACACTACATTTTTGGGCCCATCAAGGTTATGGTTTGGCACCAGGAGGAGACAGAAAAGTATTGGGAAGCTTGGAAATGTGTTCAATAAAAGGAAAAATGTTTCTCAGCTATGGACTAATGCTGACACTAGCCATTTCCACAGGCTGCTACTTACTCTTCATATGGGATATGGAACAAACAGATGCAAATGAAAAATCTTTTTTCCTTTTCAATGTTTGAGCCTCTTCTACAATTATGGATCAGTCAGCAAGGAAACACATTGCCAAAAAAATAATCCTCTGTGACTGTGCATTATTTCACATTAATTTGATAATTAAATTATGTACTGCTTTTTGCAACTAGCTATGTGATTAAAGTATACCAAAAAGGCAGAAAATAGAAAATCTGAAGTTAGAAACAATCAGCATTGATGAATGTTAATAATGCCACTCTTAGATTAAAAAAAACCAAAACCAAACACCAACCAACCAAACAAAACCCCAAAGCTGAAAGTTATTTTGTTTTGGAATTATGTGTATAAATTATATTCCCAGTCATTACATACACTAAATGCACACAAAGAAGTGTGAGAATCTTGTCAATGAGTGAAATTGAAACTTGAGCTAAATGCAAGTATAACACAAGAAACTGAAACCAGCAGAAATATGAACAGTTCTGGAAAATTAAATAATCTTTAGAAAAAGCAGCTGTGCGTAAGAGTAATTTACTGATGACTTATGATGACTTAGAGAAGCACACCCAGTGGTGGATGCATGAGTTAAACAGGGAATATATGGGTCTTTTTCATGTGAACTTGATTCTACATATACTATATATATATATATATACACATATACTATACAGTATTTACCAAATTCTAAAACAATTATATTAGAAAGGTATCACCTTGTGTTGATTTGAGTGAAATAAGCTATTTAACAAGCTAGCTAGAAATGTCACAGCAGCCCAAATATGTGACAGTGCTCTTTCATGACCTCTCTCAGTGAAAGGTGATGGGGAAAATGGGATAAAAGATCAAGCAGAGTTGCTGTGTACCTTCAACCGGCACTCCCACTTTCATCAAACCACAGCTGCACTTTTGGGGAAGAAGGGATCCGAGATATATAAGTATCTGAGGGCTGAGTGTCAGGAGGAAAGGGACAGCCTCTTCTTACTCATGCCCTGTGATAGGACAAGGGGGAATGGATGTAAGCTGGAGTACAAAAGGTTCCACCTTAACATGAGGAGGAACTTCTTTACTGTAAGGGTCACAGAGCACTGGAACGGGCTCCCCAGAGAGGTTATGGAGTCTCCTTCTCTGGAGATCTTCAAAACCTGCCTGGATGCATTCCTTGGTGACCTGTGCTAGATTATATGATCCTGCTCTGGCAGGGGGGTTGGACTCAAAGATCTCCAAGACCCCTGACACCCTGTGATAAAATGTGAAACACAGGACAGAAGCTGGTTTCCTTCTATTATTGTAGCCCATCTGCATAATTTCTCTGCCTTCAGGCTTACTTCCAGGTGAAGCTACAGCACACTGCTTGCAGCACACTGCTTGCTGGAAGCCTTTTTCAAACCCCCTTCAATGAGCTGACATCCTTTCCAATCACAACTGCTCTGACAGTTCTTTCTGCTGTTCCTCAACCTCAAATTGACTACTCGGCTTTTACAAAATGCCACATCTCTAAAGCTCTTAGAAAACAGGTGACACTGTAACAGGAGACATTTCTATTTCAAATAATTTATTAGATATCAAATACTGAGGGTTGAAATCCTTTTAAAACATATTCCTATCTATTTTTTCCACCTTATTTCAGCACCAGGCTGGTTCAGCCATCATGTCAAATGTTGCATAGTCATCACTGTGACACACATGCCTCATTATTTGGGGAAGACCTCTTAGAAACTTGGTTATTAAAAAAAAAAAAACCCAAACCAACAAACAAGACAGAAAACAACCAAAACACAAGAAGACACAAACAAATTATGACATACTAAGAATAGATCAGCAAAGCTTCCTCTTCTTTGGTCATCTAAGATACAGAATTAAATTTTTCTATGAGAGACTGATCTAAAAGGCTTGAGGATGAAATCTAGAGTAAAGAAACATAGCACAGTATGGAAAATGCCAAACTACTTCAATGCAGAGACAGAACATTTATAAATTACATACTGAATATAAGAGTATCATTTTTTTAAAAAGACTTCTAGGAAATCATCACAAGAAAATCCTGTATTTCATCTGGTACCAGAAACTACAAGGCATTCCATTTCTTGGAGTCTGATGTGTCATCTCCAAAAAACTATGTTCCAGTGTCACCAGACTTGAGGTACTTTGCACATCTGGGTGGAAAACACATACTTTACCTAAGCAGAATAGGCTCTGCACTATCTGATTTGCAAAAAGCAGCTGCACGTCAAATTTGTAATCAATATTCCACCACACAGGGGAAGGCTGCAGCAGACTTGTAGCTGCTCTCAAAGACTTGCTACAACATTACAAAGGTTCCATGTGAAACTTAAGCCATTAAAACTAAAAGGAAAAGACAGTGTGCTCAAAATGCATTCAGGTCCCCAAAACTGCTAATTTCTGCTGCTTTTTACAAGTTTGTGTTTCACAAGACTAGCAGCCTAATGTTAGGTTCCTATGATCCATGGTGCTGTCAGTAACCTACCCATTTCATGATATGCACTGTATTCAGACAGGACACTGTCTAGTGTAGACTCTAAATGTTAATACTTAAGTTTATACTGTACATAAATACAAGTATAAATATTTTATATAAACATACAAAACTTACAGGCTCCTGAAAATACTCTTTTTTGAAAAAGTATAGATTTTTACCTCTATAGCCACACACTGTATAGACTACATATATGCATGTGACATATGATAGGCTACTTCTAAATCTCTTAAAATATACTACTGAAAAATATGTTCATGTACATACAATACACACACAACTAACTGAATAACTTGCATAGCCCTATAGCAAACTTACTTTTAAAAATATATATTGAAGGCAGTCTTTCAAACCAAGGATTTACTGACAACTTTATGCAGCTTAATGACAGAAGACAATTTGGAAATACAGCCTCTGAAAACATTTCTACTAAATAAAAAGCTTTAATGAAAAAAATCTTAATAGGAGTTCTGTGTGTTAGTTTTTATGTTCTATTAGTAAGGCTCAACTGTGTTGAGCTGTGTTGAGCTTGAACTTTAGTTGAAGTCTATCAGATGTTATGATGGATTGAATATCTATACCAAAGGACCACTATGTCATGAAAATGACTGATGACAGCACACCAATCCACTCAACTCTGCCTCAAAAAAAAATTCTTAATAATCACCAGTAATTTTCAAGCCCCAATGATCTTTAGTAAAACCAAGTACTGGGAAATGAAAGTAAAAGCTAGCTGATAGCCAACCAAACTAGACTCTAACCTGTCTGCCAGGCTGCTTGCTGGGTACAGCAGCACTGAACTCCCGCTCTGCTTTTTAAAAAGCATGAGTTCAGAGGAGGCACTGGCAGCCTGCCCCTTCCTGTAATGCTGCACTTGACCTGTAGCA
>JANIJG010001152.1:33769-46421 GCA_024611175.1 Megaceryle torquata | reverse complement strand
TGCAGTAAATTTACAATTATATGTATTGGCTCGAAGTGACAACTCATTCCCAAGTATACATTACTATTTAGAACAAGGCAGCTTCCTTTCAACCTATATTCTTTGTGAATTTCATTTTGATGGAAAACTAAAATGCTGCAACTGTATCATGAATATAAACAGTACCAATGGTACAAATGCAAGAGCACAGCTTTACTGCTAAACAAAGAATGTTTCCAACTTCAGATTATCTTATCTTTATTAACCATTGATCTAAAAGGAACAAATCAAAGACTAAGCTGTACAACAGCACCATTCTTGATTGGTTTGTATCAGTATTGAAACATTTGTTGCATTATGAAAGCTCTTCAGCTCTGCTTTGAGACACATAAATCTGCAATGACTGGAAGTGTTTCTACATTTAATTCCTAGGTAAAAGCACAACTGAAAAATTTCAAGTCCTACACCACCAAATAGGAAGTTCAGCTTTATTGTGTTTTTAATACCAACCACACAAAGTAGTATCCCTGTGAAGAGCATTTTATTTTGTGCTTTTATAACTGGAGGCAAAGGACCTGGCACATGCTAACTTAACTCAATCACTTCTAAGGCTGAAGCACACGTTTACCAGAAAGACTATTTTCCCCACTTCCAGCCAAGTAGCCTATTCTCTTTAATGTGCTGGTGAAATGGCTATCTGCATGAATCAGTAAATCCAGTCAAAAACACATAAGGTTTTTTCTTCTAAATGATCTGCAACAAGATGTAGGAAACCACATAATTACAGAAAAAGAGAATGAAAAAAAATGTACACAGCTTCAAACAAACTTGACTTTTTTTCTGGCTTATGTGTTTCGCTTTAAAGGTCATTCCTAATCAGCTGTGCTTTCTGTCATTTCCATCTGAGTTTGCAAGGATCGCTATTTTTCTCTCTTAGTCTACACCTGTATTACCAGATCTTGCATATTATGTTTACATTTTGCCCTTTGGAACTACACATCACACTCCATAATAAAAAATACACAGTAGAAATCAGGAAACCCCAAGAGTAAAGAATTTAAAGTCCAAAAATCTTAGGCAACACTAAGACCTCAAGGGTGTGCTTGAGTCTGTGATGCCTTTGAAGGTACAGAAGTGGAATGATGGAGCAGTATTGCAGAAATCAGAAGTGCTGGATAGGCTGCCAAGGAGCCAGGAAAAGCAAAATACCATGAAAATGGCAAGGACTGGAGGAAAAAGAGGGAGAGAGACAACAGAACATGAGAAAGTGAAAAAAGCAAGTTGACCTGGATTGAGGATGGAAACAAGCTAATTTTTTTGTTTGTTTGTTTGTTTTTTTGTTTTTTGAGATAAGCACTTGTATTTTTGGCAGAACAAACCAAAACACCATGTATGTTTGGAGGCAGTCAGAAATGGTTACTGTAAAATAAAAACAATTCAAACATAGTAACTTATTGACGGTAATGCTGTATCCATTAAGAACAAAATTTAACCACCAAAATGTATCTAAATTTATCTGTATCTACTGCCCTATTAGATTCAGAATTTTCTCCAAGACAAGGAAAATATGAAAGAAAAACTTAATTTCACCTTCTGCTTTCAGCAAACTCTTCTCAACACTAAAGCTTTTCTCGACTTTCATTCACCTCTTCTTTCACAATGGGGAACAGTCTTTTGCAAATTAACATCAATTACCAAAAATCTGTATTTTGATAAACAGGACAGCATCATTTAGTGTGACTAGGAATGTGCATCCATAAATATATGAACATTTTAGATACTGCTTTAAATATACAACTTCTGATTTCAAGACTTTTCCTAAAACCAGCTTTATATTTAGTAAAGTACCACTCCCAAATAAGATATTATTATACAAGCAGTTCTAAAATACAGATATTTCTCTACTCCACTGTTCTAAGACATGTGGAAAAGAGCCATTTTTCACTGCAGATGAGCAGTGAACATTTTTCACATGGAAGTGAAGAGTGCTCAACACTTCATAAAAGTGATCTCTTAGTCTATGTTAAAGTAATACAACAATATGATAATGAGTTAGGGGGTGTGATTTTTGTTGCAGCTATTCATTACCTGATAGAACAGCTGTACTTTACAGACCCAAACATTTTAGGCCCGCATCGCTCTTTGGCCCGGTGAAATGTTTTCGTGATGGCAGTGTACAGGTAGCTAGTGAAAATACCTTTTTCAGATGTATTACTGACCTCACAGAGTTAATTATTTTTGGTATACTAAAGGGCAAAGTATGCCAGCATTTATGTAATCCACTGAATACAAACACTCTTGTGAAGACCAAGAACAAATTACCTGTGTTACTCATTAAGGGCTTTTCTGAAGCTGCAATATGAGACATACTGACTTTCAGCCCCAAAATCTGAAAAATTCATTTATGACAGCACACTGATAACAAAAAATATTGTTTCTAAGACAAGGCATTCATGTCACACAGGAATTCCCCAGTCTTGATGCATCAGAAGTAAGCAATGTTGACTTCAGTAAGCAAGGCATAAAACTATAAAGGTGGTACAGTTGCCAATGTCACTGTGTTCACCTGAAGAACAAACTGCTATTACCTACTAAAAGAAAGGTGAAAGAGCACTTATATTACTTATTCACATGTATTATTTAGTCTCTGTAAATGGAATCCAGCTATTTTGTGTATTAAACTTCTGATGATGGTGCAGGTTAGGAAAACAGTAAGATCAAAGCAACTTTGACATGATTAAAAAGAAATATATAGAAATAAGGCATTATATCACATTTTAATTCTCAATATATAAAAAGATAAAAGGGAATTGACAGAAGCAAGCTTAGGTTGAATATCTTCCTAAATAAACAAAAATAAAAAGTATTACTATTAGAAGTGTTAGATTATTACTGTGTCTTTGACCCTTACAAATTAAGCTTTTTTTGATTAAAAAACCCAACAACAAACAAAAAACAAAACCACCAGAAACCAGTGTCCATTTCTTTGGTAATCAGAGACGTACAGAAGACAGAAAAGTTTTAACTTCTTTGCATTTGTTCTCAGGTTAGTTACTTTTAGGTTCTTTCACCCCTGATCTGGCAGGGGGCTTGGACTCAATCTCCAGAGGTCTCTTCCAGCCCCTACCATTCCGTGATTCTGTGAGCTGTATGCACAGCAAAAACCACAGATCTTTTTCAATGGTTGTTAGAGATTGAAATTAGCACTAGGTTTTGGTAAAACCTTACTGTTTCTAAATAGAACATCACAACAAAACAGACGTTCAGGTTTTAAGCTCATGCAATCTCATTGACCACCCATTGTAAAGATGGTCTTCTACATGGCAGTACAGACACATTAAAAAAGAAAGACAAGAGAACAGAAGTTTAACATTGCTCTGAGTCTAGCCTGTAATGCAAGAATTACCTAAAAAGAGAAGTTTTAGCCATCCTGTGAGAGAACAACTAAAGAACTGAAAAAAGGGTGTTCTGAATACAGATTATTCCTACAAGAAACAATTTTTACTCCACCCCCCCTTCCATTAGCATTTTGTTGTATCTAAACTTCACTACCTTGTTTTGTTCAGCTGCAGTTAAGCCAGTACTGATGCAATAAAACAAATATAATTCTCAACTAGTGTTCTGACAACAGCCTATTCCTGTGTGGGGAGAGGGAAGGACAGGAAATCTGTAAGTTTTCAGAGATATCCACTATAGAACTAGCATCAGAGATGTCTACCATGGAATGATACACAGGGCTTCAGGAGAAGAGACTCATTTGTGTTTGCCTGAACCATGAGAATCGTCAGTTCTAGTTTGGTGTGTTGATACAGCATACAACTCTTAGGTCATCTCTTTATTGTTTTAAAAAACCCTCAAACAATACAAAAAAAACCCCAAACCCAACAACAAAAACACTGCCACCTATCACTTGGAGATTTTTTTAAGTTTTAACAATGTAAATTTTTTTTTCAGAGTAAAAATATTTTTCTTAAGAAATAACAAGCAACAAGCTGAATAGTTGGTTGACGGGTTCTCACCAGGAAGATGCTAATAGGAAATTGGTCTACTGAAAAGGAGATTGATTCAACTGAGTAACAGAAAGGAAGTTTGCACTGGTATTATTTTCAAGTAGCTGGCTTTGTAAGAAAGTCATCAAAGAAAAGATTAAATCTTTCATCATATACAGAGGCTTTACAATGTTTAGCAATGCTATGTATTAGAAAAACATGAAAAGTAAATAAATGATTATACCAGGTATTAATTCAAAATACTGAAAAGCTTCTGAAAACCTGTCACAAACACAAGGGTTGCTGTAATTAGTGTAGGACAAGTCTAACAAGGTATCTGCAGAGAAACAAGAATACTGGTGAAATTCAGTTCAACTGACAACTCCTTAACACCCAAATCACACTCAGCCATGTACAGTACCATATGCACAGAAGTGGATACAGATGCTTATTTAACAAGCCTTTAGGTTAATACTTGAAGAAGAAAATAAAAAGGAAGAAAAAGAAAATTAATTCCCATGGAAATGCCCCCTGATTGCTCTCCTCTGTACTTGACTCCTCCTCTGCTGTCACATTTATTTCATTTTTTACCTTCCTAGAAGCTGTAAAGTCTGGTTTCATCCTTTAATCAGATGAAGGAATATTTGGCATTTGAGGCTTACTCTTCTAGCCAACAGCTTTACCAAAATTAATTCTAGCTCTACAGAAATACCGATTTGAAAAGTTCTATTGCTGTCTAGAGAGCAGCAAGGATTTGAAGGTAGACATGAGGCCTTCATGCTGAAAGAAGTCTCTGAAGAGAAAAATGTTAAGCGTATGGTCAGCTGCCTCCCTTGGCTATCAGCACAAAAAATGGGTGTCCCTCTAGGAAAGTTAGAAACCTTTAACAACAGTAGTTGTTTTACAGCTCCTAAACCACCGTGAAGGGTGAAAACTTCTCACATAACATAAAGTTAGAATACATTTTTAAATGAATTTGCTAAATAAATTTGGGATTAGTATTGGTTTTTAAATTCTCCTACAGTGTCAATTCTCAGCGCACAAGGCCTCCTAACCTGATTTTCACTATTCCTTGGCTAAACAGAGAAGTCTGAAAGCTCCTCACACCACCAAACCAATACCAAGATGTGGTTTTCTGGCTGAAGGCCGAGAATCAGCATTTCCAAGAAGCAATAATGTAATTTTCCCCAAGGTAATTCTCTCCCAGAACCTAAGTCAGTAGGTAAGCATATAGACAATATCCAGCCAAAGATACACTGCACAAAAGCATACTTTAACACAGACGTTTTAATCTTTGTTTCACTGTCAAGTTTTATCATTGGAAATGACCAGTAACTAAGGTAATCAACCATTAACTAAAATGCAGTAGCTAAACACATCATCATAGCTAACACAATACTGAATCTGGTCATAATCATGAAAACATTTGTGTTTTCTAAAACACTTAATACCTCTAAAAGTTACCTTTTCATGAATTTCTTGTGTAGACTGAGCATCACAAAATGCCACTGTGGCTACATCCTTCAGAATAGGCATTTCTACTGTACAATCCCTGCCATCCAGCAACGCTACCAAAGGGCGCGGGTGCATGGGCCCATTCATGATCGGAGGTCGAATGCCTATGAGGAAACAGAGAAGACTTGTTATTCAAGCCATGCAAATGTAATAAAAACAATAGGCTGTAGTTAGTCTGTATATTCTCACAGCAGGAAAACATTTCAAGGACTGAAGCTAGTAAAAAACAGGAACATATTTACAGTCAGCAATCAACCAAACACAGAAGACCAAAAAAAAAAAAAAAAGCATTAAAAAATGCAATGAAGATTCAGGAGGCTGAACAGTGGAAGATGGATAAAACCACTAAGGGAATAGTCTGGTTTTTTTTAAAAAATACACCCTTACTCTCTATTAGGAGGTGTCTGTGTGATCTTATCCAAGATTTATATTTTGATTGGATTCCACACCTTCGTGAGCTCTAGACAGAGCAAGAAATATCTTGTCCAGGCTTGTAAGAGTATAGTTTATGGAATATCATAAGCAACTCAGTGAGGATTTGAGTATTCAATTTACATATATGATGATGATGATCTGCCAAGACTAAAATTTAACTTAAAGAAAGCTTACAACAGCAAAGTTTTGACTTTACAGAAGATCCAGCGTCTGAGTGTAGAGGCGAACTGCTGGTAGGTCTGCTTAGACTTCAGTTTTACAAAACAATTCTGTACAGCTTAGTCAAACACATCATACCTAATCCACCATCGAAAACTCTTACAAAATACAAACAAAATATCCCTCCCTAAATCAACAACATGCTTGGAACATTGCAGAGTGAGAAAGAAATACAGACTAAATATCTGGGGGAAGGAAAATCAGTTGGAAGTTTACACTTCCTTTATATCCTCTTTATGAAGTCTTAAAAAGTAAGCCTTTTAACAAGATATTTATGTCATTTAAAAATAAGTAGTTTTAAACACTGCAAAGTGTTTGGTATTTCTTGTATGCAGATTTGAGCATATCTTTGTTGCAGTGTGAGTTTAAATACATTGCTTATTGCTTTATAGTACAGGTTAGTCCAACACTGATGTAAAAGACTCAAGTTCTCCAGATATATTCTCTGGGCAATCCCTGCATCTTAAGTCCTAAAGCAAGCCCTGAAAGACTGTCACCTGCATTTTAAGTGGATAGAAAAATCAGAAGAATCCCAGCTGTACAAGATAACTGGTGAAGATGACCAGCTGCTAGGAAAAGGAATTTTCACCCGTCAGAAGCAGCAGCATAGTGCTTCCCCGTGGAGAGCAAGCTCCAGTCTGCGGCTGAAGGAGCACAGATATGGAGACTGTGACCCTCAGTCCCAGCTGTCCAGCCTGCACCCGTAAATTTCACAGCCACCCCTCCTCTAACCAAGTCAGGATGATAGGCCAGCCCTACTACAGTCTGGCCTTTAAATTCTTTACCTATTCAAGCAGTCTTTATACTCGAGGATGACAGAACAAGAGTCATTACATTTGGCTCCTTTCTGTTCCGGTCCCAGCGTCTCCCAATAACTGATGATGCCAACAGACTGACTCTGCATTACTCTCATCACAGCAGAGAGCTACCCAGATGTGGAAAGTATTCACCAGCAAAATTCTCCATGGGTACAACACCCATGAAAACTATGCTTTAAAAGCATCAATTCGCAACCTCTACTGCAATAGACATGCTTAGAAAGACTTCTGGTACAGAGATTCTTTCAGTAGTATCCAGTAACCAAAAATCAAATGGAAGCCTTTTACTATCTTTTTTTAAAAGTATACATCTTGCTAGCTTACTGTCATTACCTGTCTGAATCAGAAATAGCCACGTAACCTTCATACAGCCATTTTTAGTCAAGAAACCATGCACTAGTAATGTGGTACAAGACACAAACATAAGAATACACAATGTAAATCTACATAGTTATCCAAAGAATAATTACTATCCTTTAATGGGAACTTATTTATAAAACCCCATGTTACATTTACTTAGAAGCACCCTAAAATAAAGCATGTTACAGACCCATTCATGTTTCTTTCAAATTAGTATATGTAATAGCATTAATAGAATGCAATTATATCTTGAAACAAATATAAAAATGACATTGCAAGTCCTATTCATAATGCCTAGAATAACTGGGCTCATTTTACAACTGAAATGTTATGGTCATGGTCCTGTCTGTCAGTCCAGCAAAGCCAGGATTTCAACAAATCTGAATGCTAGCTAAAATAAAAGTGAAAAGAAGACGACAGAGCTTTTGATGCTCAAGTTGTCGAAGATGAATGAGGAAATGGCACAGGCGATTCCCTCAGAGCTACAACTAAAGTAGCTCTGTCAACAGAAGATCCTATACAGTCTACTCAGATAACAGAAGAGATAAAAATGGTCACTTTTAAGAAACACTTTTCTGACTTGAGCCATCTCAGAAATTGTGGAATACAGTACCACAGAGCACAACCCTTTAAAATTGTAATTTATCTATAAATATCTAAAGGCGTGGTCTGGTTTTCCCCTCACACCAGTTTATCTACAGAGTTCAAACAAGCTACTTGTATCTAATGTTGGTGATAAGAGGCATGCCAGACCGATCTCCAAAGGACAGGGAGGAAAGTCAGAAAAACAACTAGAAGGATAAACCCTCCCTGAGAGAAACACAGACTTTAAGAGTCCCCAGAACAAAAATACATCCAGTGACCTTGACCACAGAAACCCTACAAACCTGTGCTTGCCAAAATCCTTCCTGAACTTCAGCATAGACTTCCTGTTGCACAATCTTTCTGCCTAAATACCGTATCACTGAATCGCAGACAATAACTCAACACTTCAGTAAACTTACAGTAACTTAATCACAGTGGCAGTCACTATTTAAAGTTTACATTTGAAAAGACACGGTCTCACTATGAATCAGAACCCTTTGAACAAAAAACTACTTCTTCCACCATTTAGATATGTTCTGCCTGTTTCTTATCTAGAAATGTCACACTGCAC
The DNA here is from genome assembly GCA_024611175.1 of Megaceryle torquata. Taxonomy (NCBI): domain Eukaryota; kingdom Metazoa; phylum Chordata; class Aves; order Coraciiformes; family Cerylidae; genus Megaceryle; species Megaceryle torquata. The sequence continues at coordinate 37,950 of JANIJG010001152.1, read as the reverse complement.
CGTGTGTTTGGCTTTGCAGCAGACCCTTGGAGTGGCAGGATAAAACGATGTGTACTTAAGAGCAGTATTTTCCATGCTTGCATTAACAATAAATCATGCAACTTGGTGCCAGAGAAGAGTGACTGTAAACCAGTCAAAAGTGACATTCAACACCACAAATGTGAAACTAACTTAAAAGAATAATTTCACTTAGCTGGCTTATTTAAGTATTTGGTATAACATTTCACATAACACAGAGAGCAATTATACCATCCACCCCCATATCCTAGAACCTTTGTTATGGGAAGACAATCTCACGTTTATCCTAACTTGGAGACTTTCAGGAACCCCTACCAACCTGACATTTCTTAATCTGAGCTTGATTTCCAGGGTCATGAATTCGATTTCTCAATGCTTTACAATCTTCTGTATTCTGAGGCAAAATAGCAGCCTGTCATTCCATCCTCATTTCCATGTCTTTAATTTTTCTTGCAGCCTGCTGTAATCTTGAACCAAAGCTTTTAAACTTCTTATCCACTGCAATCTCTGTAGCCTGGATGGCGTTCAAATTTTTACTAAAAATTAAACACAAACAATACATTAAAACAACATTAAGGGTCTGACTTGTGCTCACAAAAGCCAGGAAACTCAAAGTTAAAGCTTCTCACTGCATTTATACCCTTCCCCCTTTCGCTGCTGGCTTTCTACCACACCTGCTGTGCTGCCACCGGCCATTAACATACCAGGGAAACCAGCGGACTGTGAAGACACACGGCACCTTGCGCAGGACAGCAGGTGTATCGCAAATGGACGTACCTGGAACAGTCGGCACCACTCGGGCTTTGCCCAGGTGAGCAGAGGTCTGAGGATAGTGTGGCATCTCCAATACCAGCCAAGAGCTCCAGTGAGCACCAGAGATGGAGTGAGAAGCCTTAACTCTGAACTTGCTGGTTATGTTGGGTAGAAGTCAGGCCCTTAAGGTTATCTAAATGTATTTAAGAAAAAAAAAAAGTTTCCCATAACAGCTCTAATCCTGCGATTAGTTTGGGTTGGGTTTTTTTTTTTCCCCCTCCAATATGGGAACAATCTGGTGGTAAATTTCTTTCCCAGTAACAGCTACCATACTGGTGACTGCTGGAGTTTTTCTAGAACACCACCAGGTATAACATGCACACAGAGACAGAGCAGTTGTTCGTATGTAGCAGCTATTCGCCATGCAGCTAACAGAAGAGTACTTCAGAGCTGCAATTTGGACTAGGAAAAAAAAAAACCAAAACCAAAAAACAAACCACAAACCCCCACACCAAAAAACCAACAACAACAAAAACCCAACAAACCAATAAAAACAACAAACCAAACACCCAACATTGAAACCTTATTCTAGTTCAACTTTTATGGAAAAAGTCTTGGAAATTGATAAAGCAGCTTTCAGCTGCAGAACCTGACAGGAGGCCAGCCCCACGCACAAGTATTTCAACTGATTGTGGGTCTCACAAACACAAGGATTAATGAATTTATCATCCATCTTTGTGACCAAAAGAGGGAGGAAGGACTGTGAATAGAAGAGGAAGGGTCATGAACTATCTCCATACCTCTCTGGCAGCATGGGGACTTGCACATTATCAAACCAACCTTAGTAGGAGACGTGGGATTTTTTTTTGAACTGGAAAGAAAAAGAGCTACCTATGCAGGGTGGTTTCTTCCCCCCTTCCAAATCCTACCCACACCTCCTCTCACTCAAAGGTGCACCTTTGCATGCCACACTCCAAGGGGGAAGAGTTGAAGCCGATACCATTAGGCAGAGTCACAACTGGAGGATAAAAAAAACTCTCCCTGACATACACTAGGAAGTTTTGATGTATTTTAAGCCTTTCATAAAACGACCTTTTATGTTAACAAACCGACAGTAACTTAAGTATCACACTACACAAATAAAGAGCTCTCAAAGTAGGCTGTCACTGTTGGAAAACATACCCAAATGAAACCAAGGTAAGCTATTAAGAATAGCGATGATTAACATCATTTCCACATTTCTCTGCTGCTGATTAATAGAACATCATTAAGATCAGGAACATCTCAAATAAGGCATACATGTTAAAAGTGAAGGACATTGTCATGTTTGTAGGCCCAAAATTTGACCTACCTTTCATTTTCTTAAATCTGTTTGCAAAGTCCATGTAATTCTTTAAATGTGTTTTTCTTTTTTCAAAACAAATGCTTCAATTCTTTTTTCTGAAAAATACATCAATGCCAAAAAGCACAACACTTATCAGTAACCCTATAATGACAAACCAATATGCATATGAAATGGAGGACAGCAGCCTGGCAAAGGGGAGTTTTCATTTTCACGTTTCTGGGGATTCTTACAAGTGCCAAGATTAAATAAGCAGAAAAACTCCCCTGACAATGTCCTTTTTAAAGAATTTGTCCTACAAAACTTCCTTTACACACCATAAAACATCAAAGTGATTTAAGTTTTTAAGAAAATGCAAACTACTGAAAAATCTAAGCAATATTTACAAAAACAAGACCCGAACATGACAGGTTGGACATTCAACTAATTTATAATCTTGCACATGTAACACGAGACTAATCCCCTGTGGCATTTACCTTTCCTTTATATTCTTACCTAGGCTGTAAATTAGGTCAGAGCTGTCACTTATTTACCATGAGCCTTCAAAAAAATTTACATGTTTTTTAAAAATAAATGCTAATATTAATTCAAGTAAGGAACGAGTTGTCATAACAAACATAAAATATCCCACTCATAGCTTGAACACAGAAGCTGTTATGAATTAGATTTGCCAATATGCGCTATTAAAATTCCTAGAAACACTGTATTTTAAAACACATATTTTAGGGTTCCCAACACATCATGCATTTTCAAATTTTAGATTTTGTTTTGCTAGTCTCATAGTTTTGTGCACTGTGACCTCAAGCAACATCTGGATTCAAGATAGGGCAAAACTAAAAGCAGTCAAGTAGAAAAACTTAAAAATACAATGCAGGTACACAGAGCAGTAAAACAGATGCAAGAAAAACAAAACAAAACCAACAACAAAACCAAACTCCCAAGCGCTTACCAGCTATCAGGATTTTGATATTCAGCTTCTTTAGCTGCTGAATATGCAACACAAAAATCTCATGATTCCACCAGAATCAGAGCCAACTGCCTTTGAAGGATACAATCTCCCATGATTTGGGATGTGGAATGGGGTGGGCGCAGGGTGGGGGGAACAGGACACAACACAAAGATGACATGACAGGAGCAGAAGGTACAGTATATTAAAATAAAGAACACCAGCAATAGGCATGTACAAAAAGGTGACAGCTACCCTCAAAAGCCCCAATCTCTTAACAGGTTAAACTTAATTTCATTCTCTTATTTTCTCATTTTATGTTTCTAGCTACACTTCTTCAGATTCTAGGAACATGCTGTAAGTGTAACTGAAATTAATAGGAACAAATCACAATTTGATTTTTCAAAGGATTAAGACCTGGACTTCCTAATATACATACAAGACAAAGCTAAGCATAAGCTTCACTTAAAGCATCTTTGCAGTCTCTATTCACATCTCCAGGGCTCAGAGGTTAATTGTGAACACCCCAAAACATCACTGGAAGAGCACAGCTTATGGATACTGCTGTGGTCTATGCTTTTTATTTACTCAAACTCAGTAAAAAAAAAAAGTAATCTCTCTTTTCTTCTTTTTACTTTACAAGAGACCAAGAAAAATAAGTGGTTTCCAGCACTGCGTTGACCCAATGATGTGCAGAGCAGTCACGCCCACTTATATCCTCTTGCTAATTGCGAGGATTGAAATACACTCAGCCACTCTCCAGGACATTCACAGCTCACTCCCTTACACAGAATACAGAACCAACACCACTGGTATGTAATTACCACCCCAGTCCATAAATCTATGTACCATGGAAATCTATGCACACATCACATCATTATTCTACCACCTGTGAGAAATGAGCCTGGGTATCCAAGCAATTACTACAGCATATAAACACAAGGGCCTCAACACTGACTTATTTTGAACAACTATCTGATTTGATTTTCCCTTTTGGTACAATTGAAACAAAATAATTATTTCTACTTAGAAAAATTCACATTTCCCTGCCACTACCAGAACCTGAGAAGACAATTACTCATAGCTTTTCCACATTCACATTGTAAGTAAACTTGCCATTCT
>JANIJG010001152.1:9496-27597 GCA_024611175.1 Megaceryle torquata | reverse complement strand
TGAACACGGTGGTGTGTTGTTTTTGTTTTAGCTGTGGTAGTGAAGGGGGCAGGGTGGGGGGGGGGGGGGGGGGGGGGGGGGGGCCAGTGGGAGAAGGGAGAAATGGGTTTATTCTGTGCACGTGATGAGATACTGTAGCACAGGAAGTGGCATGACCTAACTTCTTTTCACAGCAGCATCATGGTTAGTAAAAATCTGATCTGTAAACTGCAGAAAGCAAAACAAACCCCCCTCATCTTCTGTACTAAGCTTTTCAGCCTCTGAGAAACCACTTGCAAGTAACAAGGCAGCTCTGAACAGATGCAGTAAAAGGGTCCAGTATGAACCAAACTATTTCTTTTTCCACTGAAGTTATTTAAATGAAATGTTAAATCTGAAAACATAAAGCTTATGCCTATAGGGTTTTGTTTGTTTTCTGATTATTTATTTATTTTTTAAACTGTCCAGAGGGAAATGAGCCATATGGTTGCTGACTAATACCATGAAATTCATAAAATAGGACTAGTGGTATGAACAATGTATTCCTAATCTGCAGATCTGCAGTTCTTTCATTGAAATTTGTCAAATCCTGCATAGAATTATGCTTTTTAAATTGAATTATGTGTACTTTAACTTTGGGAATAAAGAAAGAACAGTGCAACAATACACCTATATAGGTCAGATGCACTGACTGTTTATTAAATATTTAAAAAGGAGTTATGAGCAGTATCAATTGAATTTATTTGCTTTGCATACTCCCAATGAAATGGTTAATGAAACAAAGTGTTCGAATTCTGGAATGGAATGGAGAAATATGAGCCAAAGTAAATTAATTCAAATCTTATTTTTATTCTGCATATCCAATCTGTATAAAGCTCTTCAGACAACATTCCATAGCTACTAAGAATTAGAATGAAATTAAATCTCGTCCTAAAGAACCTGAAAGCAACTACACTGAAAGAAGTCTGCACCTGCTTACAGCAGGTTAATTTAGATAGTGATCTATACTTAAAACAGTATGTGTTCAGATACAGTTTCAAATTTCTATAGATTTGAACAAACACAAATAGTCGTAACTATTCTTCATTATGATGCGCAATAGTGCTACCTGTTTTTCTCCAAGCCACAGTGACTACAGCATACCATCACGTCAGCAGGACTACTGCTGTAGTAATTACAAAAAAAAAAGTCTACAAGTCCACTTCTGGCAGTATTTAGGTATTTCAGAAACTGCAAATTCCATTAACTAAAGCTGCAATATACCAATGAAAATATTCCCCCACTTTCATCAGTATTGATCAAAGCAAACCTCTAGCCTTTTTCAAGTGAAATTCAGCAAATCCCTACACAAAGACCAGGGTGCTCTTCAAATTAAAAAAAAAAAAAGGAAGGTAACATCAAGAAATACATTACAAAAAAAGGAATCTGTGTGGTGTGACTTTACATTATTCCAAAGTGTTACACATTTAATGGGCTTAAATTAAGATTTGGTATTGGTCTTTGTTTCACTGACTATCGAGTTACTTGTATAAAAATAATTTTTATACAGAGAACTACCCTTTTAATACAGTGTACATAACGCAGCACAGTATTTATTCACCACCACCCCCCCCCTTAAAAAACAGAGTACATTTTCCCCTCTAAGACAGAGGGAAAGATAATTTACATTGCACTGGAAAGCATGCAAGTATTAATGATGGGAAATGATGAAGAACATAAATGGTTTCCATTTTCACATTCAAAAGCACGTACCTGCAAATTAATGCTAAAAGCAACTGGCCTATAAAAGAGCCATGTTTCCATGCCAACTGATCACAGAAATACATATAATTCAACAAGAAATGAATAACCTACAAAACAAGAAAATAAAAAGAAAGAAGTGCAGGAAACCAAGAACCTGACCATACCCAACTATTTTACAATAGCGAAGAACACAACAAAGGATGCAATTTAAGACGTGAACAGTATACAGCTAATGGCACTTCATCATTACAATACTTCTAAAAGCTGTCATTCTCTAGTCAACAAAAAAAAACAGGACACAGAACACCTCTATGAAGAAGGAGGGAGTACTCGTAGAACAATAGCAATTCTTATGGAGGTTTCACAGTCAGACACAAAAGCACAAGCTACTATTCAGTGCACATCTTTCGTTAGGATTTTACCTTTTGTTTTTACCTAAGGTGGTCTTGGATCCTTATTCACACTGAGCTGTACTGGGGCTCTGCAATCAGTCAGCAGAGGTGCTTGCAGAGTAAGGCACTCCACTACCCGAGTGTTAATTGCCAAATCAAGCACACTAGGAGCGAGCAGGCACATCCATACCTGTGCGCAAGCGGCTCGCATAGCGATGTGTGGGTACATATTTGACATATTAAAATTGTGTATGTATATGAGCGACTTCAGCTTCACAGTGATAAAAAGTTGATATCACTTTCTGTACTACAGCAAAAAAAGTTAGTTCGTACATAAAGCCATGGCATATATGGGTCATACATATGTGCATCTGTATGCGGAAAACACAGACTTATTTTAAGGAAGGAAGCTTAGAAATACTGAATAGAAAAAAAAGTTACAGATATTTAAATATAGCCAGTTCCAAGATACTGACATTTACATAAAATAAAACCAGGAGTTCGAGTATTTGTTCTTTAAAACCTAGAGAAATAAATAACCTCCAACTGAAAGGTCCATAAAACCTACGCTCTAAATGAATACAAACTGAAGACAGGGCAATAAATTTCTGTTTCTTAATATGTTTTTATTTTATCAAGCAAGCAACAGTGCTCTTCTTCCTATTTAGTTCTTGTAAATATATTAAAGTCCTTGGAGGTTTTAAAACAGATGAAAAATTATGGTAACAGAACTGGAAGTTGGCAATTGCACCATAATGTGCCAGTGCATTTGAATTTTACTGTTTTGCTGCATTCTGCAAGAATAACAAACAGAAATTTTCAAGTGCTTGCACTCATTCTACTGACCTCTTATTTATGTCAACATACAGATTATGTGAAAATGGGCCTACACACTGCATGGAAAAATGCAAAGTTTACAAAAATTGATTTTTAGGTTCATTTACTAGCTTCAGTCTGTGCAGGGACCTCAGTGGATGAAAGGGAATAATTATATGGCCATGTTCCAGCTTATCCAGATAGCATAAAAAATTAAGGGTTTCACCAGACTTTCTTCCTCTGTCAAATTCAGCTTTTACTAAGAATTGAATTTTTCTATGTGGCAGTTGCTTGCTGCCCTTTTAAACAATCACTGATGATAAAACCCACACATTTTCCAGGAAAGGCTTTGCCATTTGAAGGAGAAAAAAAAACCAAACAAACTGGTAGAAAAAAACCCCTAGAGTCACTAAGATAATTTTAAATAAGAACAGTATTTGTATCACAGCCCAAGAAAACTGCAGAGTAAAACATTTAGCACCTCCAAAATTCTTTGTTTCTGACTACCTTTCCCCAACCTTTATGTAAAGTTGGCCACGGCAAACTGACTTGTTTTTGTAGAAGCTGAAAAATGCTATTTCACCTGGTTGGAGAGGCCACAATTTCTGCAGAGTTCTTCAGGTACAAAGTATTACTCTGAAGTAATACACACTAAATTTCAGCTTGAGATCCTCAAAAGAAAGAAATCTACACATACACGTAAGACACTGAATATGGATAAAACTCTATAAGCAAAGTTATGCACTTCACAATAACCTTTGCAGTACATAAATTTTTTGACATCTCTGAAAGTACAAAGATACTATTTCTGACAGAGGAAAAAGTGTATGTTCATAAATTCCTATCAATCTTCAATATTACAAAAATTACCCTGACTCAAAACAGCCACAGCAACCAAAAGCTGTCAGCCAGTCACAGAGCAGACAGCACCTGACACTCAGCGCCAGGCTTCCCTGACCATTCCTGCTCTGCTTTGCAAGGATCAGGGGTAGCAAAGCTGAGTAAGATGAAAGGTCAGTTCAGCTTCTCAGACCTTCATCTCTTATTATCTATGGTCAGAGATCCTACTGTTCTACAAACATCTTCCTACTTTTTGGAAGCTTCTGAAAGTTAGGTCTGTAGTAGCTACAACATTTTACTACTCCGTATCACATTGATTTTTCATACAGCCCTGCCTTGGGCAAGATCCTAAATTGTAACAGAGCAGAAGACTCCATCTTATTTAAATATAAACAGGAGAACAATAATGAAAAAAAAATTAAAAAATTACCATCAACAGAGCAACAACAGGGAGCACAAACAGCAACAATTTCATGTTCAGTAGCACTTCTCCCATAGCCTTGGCCAGCACAGTCTGTTTATATAAATGAAAGAATGCTGTCCTGAACTTGCCCATTATCCCACAAACAAGGTATTGTGGGAATGTTAACTTTCACCTGGCTGATGTCCAGATGCCGACAGGAAAAAAATGCCTTTTAAAAAATTTAGCCAACTGAAGGATATTCCACATTTTTCACATTTTCCAATTATTCCAAGTTATGTATAAACTAACAAAGGCCTTGAACTAAATCCATATAAAATGGATGTAATAAGATGACTGTCTACTTTGCAAAAGAATGAATCAAAGGGTCTTGTGTCCAAATCAAACACCCAGTATCCTATTTCACAAACCACGACAGCTTTGGCGAAAGCTGGTGCATAGCAGAAATGTTTGCTATGGCCATAAGAACACTTACTGGACAATGAGTCTCGGAACTAAAAAAAGTGCCATCCCCATTTTGAGCAATGCCGCCCGATGCTGTGATGCAGACCCGGTACCACATGACAATTGGGTATGGCACCTGTATGTCAGACTGCAGGCTTCAAACTACAAGAGAGAAATGCATCTTTCTACACATCTAGTATCTGAATGGGCCCCACGGCAGAAAACTGCAACACAGAAGAATCATAGAATCACAGTCATAGAATGGTTTTGGTTGGAACAGACCTTTACTGTCATTGAGTCCAAATGTTAACCCAGCATTGCCGAGGTCACCACTAAACCATGTCCCTCAGCACCACATCTCCACGTCTTTTAAATACATTCAGGGATGTGGACTCGACCACTGCCCCGGGCAGCCTGTTCCAGGCCTTGACAACTCTTCAGGGGAAGAAATCTTTCCTAATGTCCAATCTAGACCTCCCCCATGCAACCTGAGGCCATTTCTTCTCATCCTATCACTAATTACTTGGGAGAAGAGACTGACCCCCACCTGACTATAACCTCCTTTCGGGGAGTTGCAGAGAGCAAGAAGGTCTCCCTTCCTCCAGACTAAAGCCTAGTTCCCTCAGCCATTCCTCATGAGACTCACACTCTAGAACCTTGACCAGCTTCACTGCCCTTCTCTGGACACACTCCAGCCCCTCAATGTCCTTCTTATAGTGAAAGGCCCAAAACTGAACTCAGGATTTGAGATGTGGCCTTAGCAGTGCCAAGTACAGGGGGACAATCCCTTCCCTGCTCCTGCTGGCCACGCTATTTCTGAAACAAGCCAGGATGCCGTTGGCCTTCTTGGCCACCTGGGTACACTGCTGGCTCATAGTCAGCTGGCTGCTGACTGGAAGCCCTGGGTCTTTTTCCCCCAGGCAGCTTTCCAGCCACTCTTCCCCAAGTGTTGCATGCAGCTTGTTGTGACGCAAGTGCAGGAACCGGCATTTGGCCTTGCTGAACCTCATATAACTGGCCTTAGTTCATTGATCCAGCCTGTCCAGGTACCTCTGTAGAGCCTCCCAACCCTCCAGCAACTCAAGACTCCTGTTCAACTTGGTGTTATCTGCAAACTTACTGAGGGTGCCCTCGATCCCCTTGTCCAGATCACTGATAAAGATATTAAACAGAGCTGGCAAGAGCCAAGCACAGCAACTCTGCAGACGGGAGAAGACCCCAAAACAAAATGAGCAAAAAAACCCCTTTCTATTCTAAACAGAAGGCATTTTTCTTGCTCTTTTCCATCTGGCACTTCAAGTAGCTGTCTTTACTTAACAGTCATATTGAAGTTTTTAATAGTTGTACAATGTGCAAACTCAAACTGAAAGAAATTATCCCTTACTACTTCTCTTCCAAAGTTCAACTGTTAAGTAAAAATAACTCAGTCATGTCTCAGCTCCAAGCTTTCATATCTCAGCAGGAGCAAGGGTACTCCGTGTGAGTATAAAATCCCCATATTTCAGTGCACAGCACATGGAGCTGCAGCCTCATCACTTACCCGTATTTTGTTGGTTTGTTTGCATGCACGTCCTGTCAAGCCAGTTGGTGAAATACAACTTTCTGATTCAAATATACAGGAGGGGTTTTTTTGCTGTTTAAAGAGGAAGAACTTTAATGGTGGAAAGTACATTTTTAATTTGAAAAAAAGTTCTTTAATTACAACAGAATGTTTTGTACAGTGTTTTTTTCAGTCAAACTACAACGTGCCTTTTTATTAAGTGCATTCACCTTAACTCTGGTGATAAGCAAAAGCACACTGCCTCCCAAACCACTTCCCTGTGATAAAACAAGACACAAAAAAGATCTACCGACCACCTACTCAGAGCACCATTAACAACAGAATCCCACTCTAATTTGGTGCCATTTCCAACAGATCTCAGAGTGCTTTGCCGAGTAACCTCACCATCACTACCCACACTGACCACATGGTGGGACTGGGCACAGAAAAATTAAGTTTATTATCCCAGGTCTCTCCTGAGGCTACTTGCAAATGTGAAAAGACCACCAAGATCATCTGGACCGCTCCACTGCCACTCAAGACATCTGCTCGCACTGCCACCTCTGCTTCCATCTCTTTCCCAATTCTCCTGTTGAGACTTAGACCAAATTTGTCCTGAAAGTCAGCTATCCTGCACTTCAGTACTTACCTAAGATTTTTTGTAATGAGAAACAATTTCTGTAACAAAAAGACTTCAAGAGGTGATTCAGTTCTCATGTAGGACAAAATATCCTAAAATAGATGCTTCAGTGAAGTTGGTTTTACAGAGGGTTAAGAATCCCACACAAATAAATTGTATTTACACTCAGGCACGTTTAGAAACTAAACACAAATACCCAACAAATTTATCACAAGGTACCACATCTTGATTTGGTTTTGCAGATTCCTAAATACCTTAATGCAAATGTGAAATAAGCTTAGTTCACAAACAAAAGTTCCAACAACCTTGCAGTAGCTTAACTAACTTGATCTAGAATTGTACTTAATTAAATGTGAGCAATTTCCCAGGTATCATATGGCTTATTTATGGACTGCTTCTTTCACTATACACTTTTGTGATCAAATAAATCTTAGATGTAATAGATGAGGTTATTTACTATTTATAAAAATAACCACTGTTTAATGTTCTTTTTGGAATTAGTCTTCTGAAATGAAAACTAACTCTCTTTGAAAATCTGAAAGAGAATTAGATTGAGATCCCTTTTGTCGTGCACAAAAATAATCCCCTCCTGCCGATAAATCTTCAGGGCATTTCAATAGCTGCTAGAATTGTGTAAACCATACTTCTAAAAATTTGTCACTTCTCTAAGATATTATCCCCAGAACAGTTAGAAAACCCAAACTTTGTTTTCAATTTCTCATTATTATTTTTTCTGTCCTACTCTTTGCGGGTATAAGACAATATTTTCTATTTATGTATTTTTAAAGATATTTTTTAAGGTATTTTTTTGAAAGCAAAGCTACAAAGCTCAAAAAAAAAAAAATCACACAATTTAACAGCCTTAAAAACAAGTCCAGAGGGAAGATGCTAGCAAAGTTATGAAAACAAATGAAAAGTGCAATATTCACTGTACTTCAGATTCTAAATTACCAACTCAATGCAAATACACTCTTCTGCAACTTCTTTATTCACAGGGCTAAGAAAATAAGATTCACGATTTTGGAGAGTCCTCATAACCTGAGTTCTTTCAACTCAAGTGACAGAACTTGCTCCTCAACTGCAGGTACTGAGCCAAATCAATCTTTGGACAACACTGTAAACAAAAGGTTGTCCTGTAATAACTTGGGCTTAGTACAGATGATGCAGCCAGGTTCCTACAGATTTGTAAGCCCACTCCGATGCCCCTCAGTATCAACTAGAAACTGAGTAGCTCAACATCCTGCAGGATCAAAATCTGCTAGGAAAGGAAGAGTTGTGCTTGCAGCTTACTGTTCTCCAAACTGCTACTCAAATTCCTTTTTTTGTTGCTTGCTCTAAGGAGCTGGTTCTCACTGCTGAATGCATAATGCTAGATTTAAATTTCAGATGGCTGCAGGGTGGTCATGAGATAAATACCAAGCGTATTTGGATGCCTCTATATTTACAGTAAGAAGTAAAGTCATCTGGATTCAGGGATTCAAAACATGAAACCATTTGAACAAAGGCATGGTAAGAGAAAGCCTTGAACAGATGACTGCCAAATACAAACAACATACACAACCAAACCCGAAAGGCAATGTATTATGAAACCCTTTCAAAACCATACAATACTATGGGAATTAAGTAAACTTAAAACTCCCCTGCAATACCCTCGTCATAGCTAATTTGTGATTTCCTGTACGCTCAGTACTAACAGTACAATGGAGCCTCTATTGTGAGCCTCCTCCCACAGGCTTTTAAAAAATGCAAGACATTCTTTTTATCTAGACTGGCGTGGCTAAAAAACATCCAGCTCTACACAGATAAAAGGTTATTTTCTTAGATGCTGCTTTTGCTTACAAAAATTAAAAAAAAAAAAAAAATCTGCTGCCTGGTTGTGCTGAGTTTAAAGCTCACAAGGGATTAGTGCTTTGGTGGCTCAACTGCTGACCACAAATCTCAAGCAGAGCAGATGCAGGAAGCCACTTTAGTTTTAGGGTAACAAGAAAAGATCCTTCATTAAGAACTATCTGCAAATTCAACGGAATTCAAATAGGCTTTGCCAGTCTTAAAGGAGCTGAAAAAAAAAAATCAACAAAAATCTGACAGAACCAAGGAATAATACTGCAACTGCAGTATTAACAACTCTTGATTGAGGGTGAAGGTATTAAGCCCTTTAGGTGCAAGTAACTAGTTTAGAGAGGTACTGAAAATTGCTATGACATTTTTCATTTTAAAAGAACCAGAAAGTTAGTGCAAACAAACCCAAATGAACAAGACTTTCCACACTGCAAGCAAGTAGCAGAAATGGAAGACCATAATCCTGACACAAGGCACTCTAGGAAAGGAGCCCAAGAAGCAGAGGTAGACTTTAGCCTGCAGGAGAATTTGGTGAGGATGCAAAACAAAACATAAAAGCACCAAACTGGAGTGGCCTTGGTCAGTAGACCTTTCTTAATCAAGAAATAGTGAATTAAGGTAGAGAAAGACTCTGCCAGACAGATCCAGCCCAGCATGGGAACGTACACATACAACACTGAATTACTGAAAATCACTTCTCAGTAACGCCGATTATATGAACAGGAAAATCAACAACATGATACACATTAATAGTATTCAGTGAAGCACTAGACACACATTAAGATAGTTGGTAGACCACAAATGTGAAAACGCTCATTATCTGGTTGAAAATAAACAGTTTAACATATCTGGTACAACACATTAAAGAGAAAAAATATTTAAGTATCAGTCTAAGAGTTTGGAGACTGGCTTGTGGTTATCTCTGCTAAACACTTTCGTCCTACATGACTCTGCAAAGACTAAAGCTACATACTCAGCAAGAGACAAACTGGCTGCAACCTTCTAATGAAATTTGACTCATCTGGGAATTTTGACAAAGTGCTCCACAGCACTGTTTCTGCTAAGCCATAGACTTTCTCTATGGGATTGAGAATGCCATGCTGCAAATATGCAAGAAGCAACAGCAATTTTGGATAGCTTGGTTTAAAACAGAGGGCTAATTCTGAAAATCCATATTCAGGTAAAAGTCCCACGGAAGGCAGTAGAAATTCTGCAATTATAGATACTGAGATGTGCACGAATGGCAAAACCAGTAATGTCTGTTGACGCCCAGCAGCACCTCTGACTGCCTATAGGTATGACTAACAGCTGCCTGGGGCAGCCCTCCCTTCCTCCAAATCCTCCTGCAGATCAGACCAATCTGACTGGAGAGCACAACTCTTGAGTGTAGCTCCTTTCTGGCTTATTCTCCCAACTTCTGACTCACCCAGGGGCTAAGATGACATTCTACAGAGTGAAAAAATGTTTGTGTAGTAAAAGATGATAAAAATACCCTGCAGTGCTGCTTTTCTGCTGTCTTTTTTCTGATCCCTGACTTGCCAGCACACTGGCCAAGCATGATGCATTGGCCACTTCTCTGCTTGGCCAGGTACAGGCTTTAGGGCACACTGTGTATGTTCCTGACATAGGAAAGGAATACAGCTTGACGGGAATGCAGCAGGGAGAGGCTTGGAGAGCTGGATTTGCCATTCCTGCCGTCATCAGATGGCAGCCATGGGCTAATTCCTACTGAATATGTCTGGAGGGTGGCCGAGAGGCACAATCCACACATGGCAGCAGGAACAGCAGTCAGTATGGTTTTCAGAGGCTGACATGGGTACAAACAAAAGCAGGACCACTTGCTTTTACTGCCCCTAGAAGTCAGCTTTCCTAAACCACTATCTATCTACTTTATCTCTGATTAGACTCTGCTCCAACTGTCCAACACAGGTGAGGGCCTAGAGGATGCAGTCACAAGACCAGACATGTTTAGGCAAATGTGCCTAACACTGAGCTGCCCGTTATGGTTTCCCAACAACAGACATGCCTCGTTTCTGAAGGTCACACATCATCCGAGTATAGAAGGTGGCAAAAGCCACTCTTGCTTTAAAAGGCAGCAGAACAGTTACACTTGTGTCATGTTCTGCTCGGTAGTGTGAGAACTAATTGCAGTGCTTCCAGCATACCCTGCTGGGACAGACCTCTCACCACTCATCACAGGGTATGTCCATCTATGACAGCAGAAGATAGAATCTATCAAAAAAATAGGCGGGCTGTTCAGGGAGCCATTAATGTACATCCAACAAGAAGAGATGGGGACTGCATGCATAAATTTGGAATGCAACTAAAGTCAAGTGAAAAACATTTCACTGCTTCCGTTTTTTGTAAGCTGGCATCAGAGCTCCTCTAAAAAGACTGAAAGGAGAGGAGGAGTAATGTGGTGAGCTCTAGCATACATACGGAGTCAGAAAGCATGAACAACTTTCACTGCAGACTTATGTAACTTTGCCAGTGGTGACAAAACTCACTGAAAGCAACTTGGGCTTTGATAAGGGACCTCCACTGACCTCTAAGTAGAGCTATTAAAATATGCCTTAAAATAACTAACGCAAAGCAAAATTATATAATCACATTACCTTGTGTTTTAACAGTGAAGCTACCAAAAAGCTTTACATGTAACAGAAAGAAAAGCTTTCTATTAAACCCTCAACTTTGCAATTACTCTGAACAATTGTCCCCAGCCCCGAGGCCAGCTTTTTCTGCTTTCTGTGGAGAATGCCTCCAGGCTGACTATGCTGGCAGGTACACGGCAAGGAAGTTCCTCCAAAAGCCCCTTGAAAAATGCAGGTATAACAAAAGATTTAAATGGAGAGATAAGCAACAGTCAACCAGGATAAATACCAAAATGAAAAATGTGATAGCGTTAGCAATTAGTTCATAGAAAAAGAAAAAAATCAAACAATGTCAATTTTCAATTATGTTAATTAGACACAAACCAGATAATTAGTAAATGGAATAATACAGGAAATATGATATGTTTGAGACAAAATGACAGAAATATTTCATGAAAGATGCGTTAATTTATAATCATCTTCCTCAAAAAATTAAATTCTTACTCTGCTATAGCAAACATAAACAAGTTATGTTTTGCACATCAAAAAAATAATTAACCGATTCATCTAGTATACAGATATTTTTCAGGAGGGGTTTCTTTTAAGTGATTTCTTTTTATCTGAAATTGAATTTTCTTGTGTAGTTTTGGGGTTTGTTTTGTTTTTTAATTATTGTTTCATTACTTTTACTCATAGAGGTAAAGGCCTGGGCTCAGGTAAACCATCCCTCTGTCAGCTAAGCGAGTAGCCCTGGCAGCTCCAGCCTGGGTTCTGGTGCTGGCAACAGGCAGGGCCCAAGGGTGTAGCAGAGGCACACTATGCTCCCGATACAACCCGTCCCTGACGTGGCCGCAGATAGCAGCTAAGAGGCAGCGAAAATTGGAGGAGCCCAGGGACTGTCTCCTACTCCTTGAGGAACCGGATAAGTCTCTGGTTGAGTTCAAAAACAATTTGAAGTTTTTACTCATTTCAACCGTAAAACCAAAGCTGAAACATCAAAGGATAGGGCCCCACAAGCACCTAAGAAAGTCTAATCCAGGGACTCACAGCACCCTTTTTCACATCATAAACAATGCGAGACGCTTACTCTGCTTCCCCCTCCTCGCAATACCGCCACATAAGGTCATACAGCAGTCTCAGACAGCCCCGTGCTTTGATGCTGCCAGATTCTCAAAACACTTCTGAGCATGTTAATCATTTGGGGAGATGAGCTGAGGATTAGCATGCCTTGGAAAAGATCCGATCATGACCACAGTTCAGGGATCCCAAAACGCCTACCACAACTAGAAGAACTGCTGCACTTCTCCAGTCTCCCAGAGGAATACTGGTGAGGGAGCAAAGGGTTACATGTCAGCAGGAAATGTTAATTTTAGGTTTATCTGTAACGCACGTTTGCTATCTTTTCCTGATTGACACGTAGATTAAAGTGAACTGTCATCTTTGCTCTCAGGGCGGTAGGGGAGAAAAAGACCCAAAAACACAGCTGGGAACTTCTGCCTTTCCAAACTGCTAATCCATCGCTACGCTGTCTGAGAGTGAAAAAGCACGTGCAGCAGAGGAACTAAGGCTAAAGGGCTATGTACTACAACTTTTATCCTCACCTTAAATTTTAAGACACATATTAAAAGTCTAACTCCATCTCTACTCTCTCACTAAATAAATAATTATGGGGCCAGAAGGTTAGGGAACCTCAGATGAGGCTGCTATGTTGCTCTACTGCCAACCACTCTGAGACTTGAAAGCTTGACACATGCTGAAGAGTATCACCTCATCAATGTTCCCAGCTGCACTGGGAGGTGAAAACCTAAATATTACTCTTAAAGGCAGGTCTCTTAACACACAAGTAGCCAACCTCTCCAGATAAGCTTTTAGAAACATAATTATTAAAAATGCAGAGTAAATAAGGAATGACAAAATGGGAACAACCAATTGTAGCCCAAAGTATTTGCATGGTTTAGATTGTTTTATTTCACATAAGCAAATTAAAGATAATGTTGTTTCTCAATGTCTTTACTTAAAATATATTTTAATATGTGTCCTTCCATACATTTATTACTGTTCAAACTATCTTCTTGTAAAACAAGCTCCCCTCCCCACCCCCTTCTTACAGTATTCACGTAAACAGGTACTTCAGTTTGATAAAGTCATTTTTCTCCCCAAAAAGGACTACCCAGCGTTGTCACCAATCTGCGGTAGATGTTCTTATTTGATAAGGAGGGATTGACTTCACATTTCAAAACGACGGCAAGCACACTACTGCATCTGTATGATAACACTTCACAGCATCCAGCCCAACCCTAATCTCTTGGATCACACTTTTGGCTACGTACTGCAATTGCTCTGTTTACATTGTAAATAAAACACGAACTCTTAGAAATAGAAATATTAGTAAAGCGAAGCATTGCACATTTTTAACAAAGGGCAAATGCAATTTATCTTTATGATACAAAAGGACAAGTCAAGAGCTAACCAAACCGACAAACAGAAGGACACTTGTAATTTGTTTTGTCACGCTATCAAGAACTCCACATTATAATAAAGTATCATAGCCTATACAATATTTACGATGATGAGCTTTTTACACGTAGCATACTGTGTGCTCAAAAGCTGCATGCTCCAGCTACTCCTTAACTACATATGACAACAGTGAACTGAAAAATTCACAAAGGTGACTGTAGTAGTTTCATTTCAGAATAGTAGTAGTTTCATTGACTAAACTCTTCTGAGTGTGGCTACAACAACTCTCAGGATTATTACTATTTTATTTACCAATTCAGTAACAAAATAACACATCCCTTGATGGAGAAACGCTGCATCTACATTATGTGGGGGATGTCGGTGTTCACAGAAGGACAGCGAACAGACCACTGACTCTGCACCAATTTATGACCTCAATGCCACCAAACAAACGCAGAAAAACTCCATTCACATCCCACATATTACTGTACATTAACGAGGCTAAACATGAGGGAACAGTTTAACTCTCTCTGTTTCTCTCATCTGCTTATGAATTGCAGCCACCTCATAAATGCCTGTTTCTTGTTCAGACTGGAAAACTGTGGCATGTTGGGGGCAGAGAATTGTTTCATTTTGACTTGAAATACACCAGTGAACTGCAAGCGGACAAAGTATTTTGTCACTAGCTTACACTCAGAATGATTGACATAATAATAAAACAAAGAGGATATTTGTCAAGCGTTCCTGAATTCCAATATTGAAATCTTGCTGCCTTTGGGGGTCAATAAAGAGCAACGTTCTAAAATACACTAAAGTTAGCAGTTTGGGCTGCTAATTTTACATGCCTGCTTCACCAACGCACAGCTAAAAATAGATAAAACAGATAAGAACACAGAACAAAGAGATGCACCGGACAATTATCTTTCTACTAGCATAGTCTACTTTACAGTGAGTTTTTTAACTCTTTATTTATAAAAGCTACAGATTTTTAAAGTGTTACTTAATGAGATTTCAATCGACAACAGAAATTATTTAAATACATTTTATTTAGCTTAGTACTTTCTTCCTCCCTTCCTAGTGGGATACAATAATGAGATTTAAAAATATTTTAATAAGGGCATCAGGCTACTTGCCAAGGGGCTCAAATGCTAAATAAGAATAATTACATCTTCTAAGACCCAAGAGAAGACATCGGTGAGATGCACCGTATGTACATCGCAAATACGATAGTTAATTTTAATTCACTGGGAAAAAAAAAAAAGTACACATTCACTTCAGTTTATTAGGCCTCATTATTTTCAATGAGGCTAAAGGGATGATTATCTTTAGCTGCTCCATCATGGCCTAAAAGCAAACATTCTTCCTGATAAGAACAACGGTTATTAAAATAAAAGTCAATGCTAAATCGTTTAATTTAAGTTACAACAGGTGAAATTTTGAAATTCAGCGTTGGTATCAATGTTTTCTACCATTATTCTGTCCAGAACAGAACTATGACTGAAATCCTGATTTTTGAATTTAATTTTTCAGAGGAAAACAAAGCAGTACAGCAGACTGACTCATATCTACACGGTAAACAGGCTTATTCTTTGCTTTGTAGCCTTCTTTTAGTATCATTTGCTTACAAAATGATAATGTTTATAAACAGAATCGACATTCTGTCTCCTTATGTCTGAGGGAAAGAGAAAAATAAAACAACCTTTGGATTAACATGATAATTTATGCCAAGTAATTCTGGAGGCATATCTATAGCATCACTCCATGCATATTATTTATGTTACCTTAAAACCCAGCAGCAATCCATAAACGCATTTGCTAGCACATGTTAAAAAAAAAAAAAAAAAAGAAAAAAAAAGAAAAAAGAGAAGAGGAAAGAAAGAAAAAGAGAAATTCAAATTCAGAGAGAAGAGCCTTACCTCTCAGATACCTAACCCGTCCACAGATTTACCAAAATAATTTCCAACAGCCAGGCCTTAAGCACTTTTTACAGCAATAAAAATGCCGCTTTTAAACTTCCTGTTTATTGAAATATTAGCACAGCTTTTATTTTTTATTCCCCCCCCCCCATGGCACTTTACCAGCATTTCTCTGCAGTTAAAAGACAAGGCACCGCTCAAATCAAGAGTGAACGGGACCAGAGTGGTGGAGGGGGGTGGGGGGAGGGAAGTCACCCCAAATTAACATTCTGGGTGCAGTTTTAGCGCCGTTAGAATTTTTTTTAAATTTAAGGACGAATTATACTCGCAGCCGACTTCCAGACCCTTGACTGCGCCTCACCCGCCTCCCCACGTTTCATTCTTATTTCTATTTCTTTTTTTAATTCCCTTTTCCCGGCTACCGCCAGCAGCTCCCAGGCAAAGTTGGTCTGGCGATGCGGCCGTCAGGGGAGCCCCGCTCGCCGCTCCCCGCCGTAGGGGGGGGAGGGGGGGGCGGGGGAAACGCGCGGCGGCGGGGCCGGGAGCGGCGGTGACGGGCACACAAAGCGCGGTGCTGGCGGCGGCGGCCGCCGACCGTTACCCCCCGACACACACCCACACTGAGCTTCCACCCGACCCCGCCGGTCCCCACCGGCACGACCAGGCCGGCGCGACCGCGACGCGAGATCGTTACCTAGAGGCAAGCCCTTGTTTAGCAAGTGGGAACTTCCCATTGAAACGCTACGTCCGCGCCCGCCGCGGGGAGGAGGAGAAGAAGGAGGAGGCGGCCGGCCGGGGGGGCACCGCCGCTCCGCGACGGCGAGGCTGGCAGGGGGAACACCAACCGCCGCGGCATATGGCGGCTACTCCGTGGGCGCCCCTGAAGTGAGGCGCCGAGGCGCGCGCCCGCGCGCATGCCCGCCCGCGCGCCCCCCGCCGCGCGCACGCGCGCCGCCCGCCGGGGGCGGGGTGGGGTGAAGGGAGGGGAGTGGAGGAGCGGCCGCGACCGCCGCTGCCGCGGGCGGGGCTTCCGCGCCTAAACTCGATCTCCTGGTTCTAGCGATTACCGAAAACAGAAAGAGACGGGGGCGGGCGCAAGAGGGCCTGCAGAGCCTCATGCTCCGCTGGCCGGCCTTTGGGTTTGCGGTGCGAGAAGCGCGCACCTGAACCTCGAGCTGCTTTGCAGGACCTAACGTGGCCGCTTTTCTTCGTTTTGTTTTGTTTAAACTTCAGCAAAGTTAGCGCTAGCTGCAATCAACACCTCCCTTGATACCCCAAACCATCAGCGGTTCTGACGTTTCATGTTTCGTGATTCAACGAAGGCTTTTTTTCCCCTTATAAATTAACAAGGTTGAGGAAAACAACAACAAAAAACCACACAATAACAACCTAAAACACAGTCAAACAAAAAAAACCCCAACAAACCAGAACACGCTGAATTTGCTCCTAGTGAGACTTAGCGCCTCCTGCATCACTGACCTGCCTTCGGAGCCCCCTTGCCGCGCGAGGCCCAAAACTGACCCTGCGGTGACAGCAGGGAAGCGGCAGGTTCACGAGGATGGGGATGGGTTTAGAGGAAAACCAGTGAATTGGCCTAATACCAATATCCTGTCCCATCACGGACATTCCCAATGTTTGAAGTGCTGAGCGACTGGCGCCGGACCGTCTTCAATCCTCGGCCTCGGTCCCTAAACGCGGAGGCACCAGCTCATTAACAGCCTGCCTTTAAGTGCTCATTTCCCCGTAGCCCCAGCGCAGCCGACCTCGGATGTCCCTCTCTGCAGCTCACACCCTCTCTTCCCACACGGGTGTCCCTTGGAGAGCCCCACGGGGTACAAGAAGGGCCCAATTCAGACGTAACGATGCCGTCCGGTGACACCAAATGAGTCACCGTTCGTGCTGTGTTTAAGCTGCTCGCGCCGCGCTGCATGGGAGGGTAAAGCAATAAACAAAACATCGCCCCAGTGCGGGGTCGGGCCTCGGAAAAAGGGGATGGAGTCAACCGGAGCCTTTTTTTTTGGGGGGGGGGGAGGGTAAGGGAAGGGCCAAGTCTCGATGCACCGAAAACCGGCGGCCGTGCCAAGTCAGAAGCCCCGAGGGTTACGGGCTGGGTACCGCGGCCGCCGGACACATCCCCACGGTCCCGCCACCCTCTCGGTGGGATAACGCCAGCTACACTAGCGAGAGAAGTAAGCAAAAATTCAGTCTTTTGCCTCTGCACTGCGCGAAGTGGAACCGAGACCGAAATTTGTGTCAAAACCAGATGCTATCGCTGACACCCAAACACCAGCGACCTCCTCTTTCCTCCCGCTCAGTGCCACCACCACACGGAGGTACGCCCGAGAGCCCCCCATTCGCCTCCCCGCCGAAGCAGCAGTGCCGGCGGACGACGACAACCAGAGTCGGCGAAGCGCCCCAGCGGCCGGCCGGGTCAGCTGACGGCGGCCCCGCCCCGCCGGGGGAGGGAGGTGGGAGGGTGAGGG
>JANIJG010001151.1:0-30006 GCA_024611175.1 Megaceryle torquata | reverse complement strand
CCCCCTTTGCTCCCTGGTTCTGCCCCTTTTGGCACAATAAACAGATGTTCTTTCCCCCCACACCCCCCCTCCACCCCCCCCCTCCGGTTACTATTGAGTAGAATATATCCCACTAAGCCTCACAGGCAAACTACTTATTACAAAATCATTTTAAGGCACATTTGGAATGTAGTAGGTATTTTCTCAGGATTTATCTTTTCCTGGTGAATCCATCAATATTCAGTCTTTAGCACTGTTAATATGCATGAGTAGATCCTTAAGTTCTTGATATTTGTAGGTTTATTACATGTTAACTTAGTATTAGCTGTTACTTATTTCTTCTAAAAATCAAAACCAATACTTTAACTATGTAAGATTAGCACCTCCCCCCAAAAACATACTGTTTGCCCTTTCTTCATTAAAAAAAAAATAAATGATGCCAGGAGGATGGAATAAGATTTTAGTGTAATATTAAAAAAAGGACTTTTCAAAGTTGCAGAACTGTTTCTTCACAATGCATAGCTAAATTTTGAATTTTGGTTTGCTGTATTTAATTATTTGAAATAGAGGAAATATTTACTAACACCCTCCCCCTCCACGCCCCCCAAATAGTAAACTTTTGTATCCAGTAAATTTCTTAAGACTACCTGACATGAATATTCATTTCAGTAACAAGCCCCATAATTAATTGTTTCTCCCCAACCATATTCCTCTTGGAGACCACTGTGATGGGTACATATCCTACTATAAATATTTTTTATGAAGGTCAGGATTGTCCCATTGGCAGCATCAGTGGACATTTGTCTTCTTCAAAATTCTTTCCCATAAAAGAAATGAAGTACAATGGTTTATTTTTCAAGAATCTTTAAGATACGAAGTTCAAACAAACGTAAAGTAGAAATCATTTACTATGAACAAAAGATTGCAAGAGAAGTCAAGATGTTCTGCTTTCCATGAAAAAGCCCATCCTCGAATTTTAAATACACATGGCCAGTTTTCTCTACAAATAGATGTGCTAAAACAAGGTACACCTCTGAATTTATCTTCTTTACATTTGAATATGGTTTGAATGTCCTTCTCTAGACATCATTTGAAGATACACTGAGAAACTTACTTTGCCAATAAACTGAAAGTTATCAGGCACTCAAATGACCATATTCAGATCTGGCAAAGATTATATAGTGCAATATATATATGCAAAAGAAAGCTTGGCCTTAGAGGAAGAAACTTTTATTTTATATCAGTAACACTGTAAAATTTCAGTTTTTCCAGCAAGAGAATTAATAGAGTATTATATATAAAATCTTTTGAATTCTCTAAATGTACCAATTGATTCATGTAAGTCAGTTTAGAGGGAAAACTACTGCAGAATCGCCTTCCTGAAAATTTCATTAGTGCCAGCATTGCTCCCTCTCCAGTTATTGAACTCTTCCGTAAGAGATATTAAAACATGAGCGTAACATCACAAAAATAGTGGTTGCATAGGAATTTACTGCCAACCAATCCATTACTGAAGCATGTGCATACAAGAGACTATTATTCCAGCCCAACTCGTAGTAAAGTGAAAAGATTTTTCATACACTGAAGCAGCCTTGAGCATATATGAACCACCAGTATTACTTGCAATTAAATGTACTTAACGAAGTACACATAACCACACATTCAACAGCTACTACAGACCTGCACATTAATATTTATTCTTTGCAATGAATTCTTTTAGTAGTTTTACTGCAATTAATTTTATTTTTTTAATGTAGCATCTTTGATACAATGTATCTTGAATTGTGTGATAGTAAGGTAAAAATAATGATAACACTTTTCACAGTTGCACACCACGACTCCCATTTTAGAACAGTAAGGCAAAAAGATAAATGGGCATAAGCTAGAGGTGAAAAGAAAACAAAGGTATATTTTAAATCAGAAAAAAAGCAACATTCAACTGCTACTTCATTGTCTTTCAACTTTCCTTCTTTTTTGAAGAAAAAGGAAGACAAATCATATTTCATGAAGCTAATTGTTTTGTTCCTGGGTTTATTTCATGAAGGAGACAACAAGGAAGGCCTGTAGATGAAGTTCGAATTATGAACTTCACCATCTTTCAGGCAAGGTTGTCAGAACATACTTCTTAGGTAGGCTAGAAACTTCAGGGCTTTGTAACTGAGATGATGATGTGATCATCCATATTCTTTGGTATGATAATGACCTTTGTTAAAGCAGCCCAGGTCATGAAGTCATGTCAAGGATCCATCAGGTGTGGGTTTCAAGGAGGAATGAATCCTTTGAGACCTGCAGGAGACTTCTGGTAGAAAGTCACAGCAAGGTACAGGAGCGCAAAATGTTAAGGGAAAGGATGAAATGAGCTATTTGAGATTACACGTAACACTGCTTCACCATCCTGGCCCACTATGTCTAAAGACCACTTGAAAAATGTGAGGGAGGAAATTTAAGGAAACAAACAAATTGTTCAAGATAAGCACAGTTATGTTTGAACAAATCCTAGGGGATGAAAATCATTTTTGTGCGGACAGATGTAAAACTTTCCTAAGTACCTAACTTCACTTTGTTGCAACAGGATTAAAGGATACCTGTAAGGACTAAAGACTTAAAAAAACCCTCTTTCCTTTCACCCTTTCACCATTCTTACAAGTATAACTTATTATTTTTTCTTTTTTTTCTGAGAAGCTGATCAGCTTCTACCCCAGTTTATCAACTGCTGGGTTATCAAAATTCTGACATCCCTTTAAAAGAAGGAAAAGCACAAAAAAGAACACAGATAAGCTGCTGTGTTCCAATGCAGGCCATAGTTACAGGAGGCGTTACTTATCATGGATTGTATAGCTGCTTTTATATACTCTGAGGGTTCCTCAAGTTCAGAGAATACCATCTAGGAAAGAAAGAGTTAAACCACGTAAGCATTTAATTGCACACAGTTTCTTAACTAAACAGTTAACTAGCCCATGGTGTACCCTCCCCACTGGCACCTCAAAGTTATAAACAAACAACCGCAAATCAATAAGCAAATCAAACAAATAACATCATCAAATCAATCCACTTTCTACGTTGGAAAAACATCAAATGCATCAACAATTCCTTGCAATTTCTGTGCAATGTACCTGCCGCCTCATCACCCAAACTTGGCTGATTCATTCAGTCATCAATCCCCCCAAAAATGATTGGTTTAAGGCAGCCACCTGCTAAATGACAGACTTCAGATCCAAATAGATATATGGTACAGTGAAGATAACATCTCTTTTAGGCTGACAGGGCAGCAGCTTTTATGCTAAGCAGTCTTCCCAATACAGAGGTCACCAGTTGCTAACAAGTCCTTCATGCCACCTGCCAACCAGATACAGTGTTTCCGGGAAATGCTCTGGTGTTACATGGTATTTACTACTTAGTCTTAAATAAAAAATAACTTCAACTCCTAGGCTATGAAATATGCTTGTGCAGTCCTTGTTTGACCTAGGGTTGATTCAAGCATATAGTGAACCCCTCCATGAACATCAGCGTCAACGAAATAACCTGTGCACACACAATTTATCATGGGCATCCTACGAACCGTTTTCTTGCATTAAAAGCAATGTTGAGAGAAATAGTGTCACCAGAAATGAACAACGCAAAACCACACTGAATCAACATGCCTATTATTAATGAAGATACTGTAACAGCTTCCATGCTTTCAAACAGCTTCAGGAAGATGACATATGTCTAGAAATCTGTGATACTGATAGACTAAAGGATCTAAGTTCTTTTGATACAAAACACTCAATAGGCATGTTACTAAATTCTGATTTAAAATCATAAAATCATAAAATAATTCTGGTTGGAAGTCCACTGCTAAACTGTGTCCCTCAGCACCACTTCTCTGCAGTTTTGAAACCCCTCCAGGAATTGGGGACTTTACCACTGCCCTGGGCAGCCTAGGCCAGGCCTTGATAACCTTTGTGAGGAAGAAATTGTTCCTCATGTCCAACCTAAAACTCCCATGGTGCAACTTGAGGCCATTTCCTTGGGAAGAGAGACAGACCCCATTTTGCTCCAACCTCCTGTCAGGGAGTTGTTGAGAGCGAGAAGGTTTCCCCTGAGCCTCCTTTTTTCCAGGCTGAACAACCCCAGGTCCCTCATTTTCTCCTCACAAGACTTGTGCTCTAGACCCTTCTCCAGCTTTGTTGCCCTTCTCTGGACACACTCCAGCCCCTCACTGTCCTTCTTGGAGTGAGGAGCCCAAAACTCAACCCTGGATTTGAGGTGAAATCCCACTACAGTGACTTGGGGTGTGGATCACAGAGATGTCTCTATTAGACCAAAGTGCCCTACTAGGATTAAAAATGCTGAAAGTCAAGTAGAACCCTTTTAGACATAGCTGCTTATAACCCATAAAACTCAGTGCAATCATTGTTGAATCACAAAGGGTCACCTGAGGTGTGAACAAATACAGATAAAAATATGGTTAGGTCACTTTTGTGTGACCACAGTCACAGATGTTAAGTAATTTAGAGATTTTTTTTATGTGATGTCAAGAGCTCCATATTAAAGATAAACCAAAATTACCTTCAAAAGAAAAATATCATCTTCCTTTCAGCACTGCACTGAAATGTTGGGAGAGGTGTGTGTAAGTATCTTGGTTGAAATGTCAGCACCCCTTGATTGGTGAGAGAAATAATTTTTCCTAACCAATACCTGAAGTACATGCCAACTTAGAAATCTTTCCATATTCCCACAGCACTCAAGGAATGGACCTGTATTGCTTGCTGAGATGAGCAAAGGTCAGCTCTAACTGCTGTGGCCATGTGGTGGTCTGGTAAGCATTTATTCACCCTACTATTGAAATGAGTCACTTTTCCTGTATTAATAAGAGTCAAGACTGTGACTGAAAAAATTACATATATTAAAACAAGAGCTACTATAGATGCAGTCAATTTTTTTTTGTCGGGAGAGGTGGTTTTTTTTCATTTGCACAAATAAGATCATGGAGCTGCAATGACAACAGAAGTCTGGAGACCGAAGTCTATAGAGAAATGAAGAATACCATTTTTATTTTCAGAAATGGAAATTAAATTTTTTATTCTTTAGCAAATCTTGTAATTTTTTATAAATTACTGATAAGTGGGATGTCCTTAAAGCTCAGATCAGAGCAGCTTTTTCTTTCATATCCATAATTTATAATGACACAAGACATCCTTGCAGTAAATCTGTACCTACTCCATCTCAAGTCTGTATCACAGCAGTAGTTTCACACCTCTTCTGCTTTACATATTCCTTGCAAGTCATATTCCTTGTGGAGGCAATGTGCAGGCTACTGGGATGTATTTCTGAGCAACAATTGCTAACCACAAAAGAACTGTGTGTAGTCTGAAATGAAAGTGAAATCCAGCTAAAGCTGAACAAAATAAAACCCTTTTATCTGCCTGCTAACAATAACAAAATTATGATCCTTCCAAAAAGCTGACTGTCTAATAAATAGCTATTTTTTCCAATACCTTCCATCTGGATTATAATTTTTTAAATCAGTTTGGCTCTCTCACTGCATGAGAATTCCCACTGACTGCAATTATAGTAGAATTTGGCTCAGAACAGGTACTTGGGAATAAGTTGTATCTGATTCTGTGTTTCAGAACATGATCCTTGTTGATAGAGTGACACTGTCTGGAACATGCAGCTACTAATCCTATCACTCCAATCTGTAATCTGATTTATCCTCAGGTTTTCTGGACATTTTGGAATTCTGTTTTTTGTTTTCCTGGTTTTATTTTTTTAAAATATATTATAAGTGCTCTGAATGTTATTTGTTCCGCTACTGTTGTTACTATTTTGAGCTCATTTTTCCCAGGAGATTTCTTATGACTTTGGCAATAGGGTTTCTGTGGTATGCAAATATAGACCAAAAATACTCCTGCTTTTCTCAATGTAGCCTTAAAAGATGTGTTTTATTCATCTCTCTGTTCTTATTTTCTTTAATTCTGGACTTTACCCCAGCTATACACTTTTTTTTTTAATTTACCCAAATCTGTGCAGTTTCAGACACGAGGGTTTTCACTCATAAATTTTGTTTTCTGTGAGACCTGTCCCTTTAACCTCAATAGCATACAATATAAATCAGTGATGGCAGGTTATTCTCTGTTTATGTTTAAGAAATTCTCCACGAAGTTAATGAACATTGATCATTTTGCTTGCCCACTTTCACTCTTTTGTACAATCCTGCGTTATATACCACATAGCCTGAAAAAGAATCCTTGCACAAGGAAAGAATTTAGTATAATAACAGCAAAATAAACTATCCTTGGGTTGATTCCAAGATATTATTGCAAGTCTGAAAAACACACTTCAATACTAAGGTTTGTTGAAGTCCACTGGTCTGTAACTTCTTTTATCTGTGGAGACACTGGATAGTCTACTTAGAATAAAACATTTCCCACTCGCAACCAAGTCAGGCTCAGACAGAGAGAAATGGTGAAAACAATTATTAGGGAATTTGCACTGGCAGAGAATTTTGATGCTTTAAGCCATTCTTGTTATACATGTTACCACCAGGCTGATAGTATATTTTGATGATGCTGATGACAAAGCATGGTGACATCATTTGGAGTGTAGGTTGATCTGATGAAATGTTTAATGCACCATAGTAATATTTGTTCACAAAACAAAAATACACAATGTTAGAAAACTCAAATTAAACAGCATCAACAGCAAACAAACAACCTGACAAGAATGCTTCCCTTCTAGAAAGGGAGTACAATTTTTCTACACCTGTGAAATATTATGAAATGAATGAATAAAATATTCCATCTTGTTAAATTTTTCAGGACTTGCTTTTGGATAATGATTTCTTCTGACACATACCCTCTAGAAACAGAGAGAGAAAGCAAATCAATGCTCTAGCTAATCTGAGTTTCTGAAGGTAGTTTGTTTCTTCCAAATAGTTTTTATTTTCTCTTGATAATCCATACCACAGAGGTACACAAAAAAAAAGCAAAATAAGAATTTAAAATCCATAACAGCAATCAAGACAATATTTTGTAATCAGAAGTTTTTCCTGGACTGAATTTTTTTTTTTTTTTTTTTTTCAGGACCTTTTTTTTTTCAGGATCTGAAAGGTTTCTATTGTTTAATGTGAATGTTAAAGTCATCTGAAAAAGCTTGATATCAGTAGCAACATTTTGTACGATGATAACCCATAAAGCGTGTTCATTTTTTCCCTCTATATTTAATGCCATCCAGATGTGAGCCGTCCACTGTTCAGCACAAGATTAATGAATCACACTCTAATTGTTTTTCACATGTCAAACTCTACTCTGAGTTTTAAGGTTTCAAGAATCTTATGTCAAAACACTCTTTCTTTTGGCTCAATCACTGGAAGCTAACTCCATCAAATGTGGTGATGCATTAGTAATAATATTAATTACATAGCTTCTGAAGATTTCAATCTGCTCTGCAATTTGAGGAGATTACAACCCTTGGCCATTAGTCTGGACAACATGAATCAATTCAGCCCCACGAAGGAGGTGTGCTAGCATGACAGCAATGCTTCCCTGTGTGAAATCAGTACGATTACCTTCTAATTGTCAAATCAGATAACTTCTTCCATTAATCACTTTTGTTCAGCAGACAGGCTTCTGGCACATGAACACTCAAATTCAGTGTGCTGGGTCCCTGCATGCACAGTACCTGAGAGTACTTTTTATCTGGTTGGTTTAAATTCAATGACTTTGCCACTTGTAGTCCAGAGAAGTTTCTTCTGTTCCTCCTTCACATTGACAACGAGGCATGGCAGGAAGGAGGACAGGAAGTCTATAGCTTTATTGGGTTTTGACACTTTGCAGATGATAGCCAACACTTTAAATCAAGCCAGCTTTTTGGATCCTGTAGCATCTTTGCTGGCTACATGGTCTAAGTGCAAGTCTGAGCTGTCTGCCATGTTAGCACAGACCCTTCCCTATTGCTCATGCCTTTTCTATTTCTTACCTGCACATGGTACACTGCTGTGGGCTTTACAAATAGGAAGTAAGAAACTAATAAAGTGGAGGTGTTTTTAAAATCCTTTTCCAGTTTTATAGATGTGACTATATAGTCCAGTCATATTCTAGTGGTTGCATTTTGTCTTATACTGGAAGTGACATAAATATGAAAAAGCAATTGCTAGTTTGTGATATATCAATTATATTAATTTGATCAGAAGACATTGGTGAGGGAATTGCAATGCCTACTCATCAATAATGTGTTGGGTTTGGTTTTTTGGGGTTGTGGTTTTTTTTTTTTCCAGAAGCTAAAATCAGACAAGTCCCTTAAAGAGCTTGCAATAAATGCAGCTCAGGCCTTCAGAAACTCATTCCTGTCCAGGAGTTCAAAAATAACTGTCTTCAATGGAATTAAAAATTGCTCTAAATACATCACAACACTCCAAAATGCTGAGCTAGTTCACAGATTTACATGGTCCTGAATAGCTTTTTCTGTCTACAAGGTTTTCTAAGTTTATAGTAGGCTAATAACTTCAGACTCAGAGGCAGTGTTTCTTCTTATAAAAAAGGAAATGCAGAGGTGTGTCCTACTAAATGAACATCCCTCTCACACTTTTTCCTATGAGAAAGGCACATGTACCTGGCCAGAAAGTACATGTAGAGTGCCATGTCGCATCAGGTCCAGCCCTGTCAGCACAGACCAGACACAGGAGGAACACAGCAACAGCCTGGCAGCAGCCTTCAGAAATAGGTGTCCATTGTTACCGACACCTGACTCTCTGCCATCCCCCTTTCAAAGAGCTCTGTGCAATCAAATTACATCAAAAATTAGTGACGATCTTGCAGGTAACTCCACCCACCTACTGAAAGCCAAGAGCTTGCGCTTCGTAGGATGCAGCAGAGGAGCATTATATGTGGTGCTTGAAGCTCTGCAGTTCACACAAGAAAATGTATTGGCTGAGCTCAAGGTCCCAAATTTTCTTTTATTTGGACTTTCTAGGGCAATCTTCCAAGTGAGAGGGTCAGCTGCTAGGATCTACAGTGTGAAATCTTATTCCATCAACGTGCAATCTCCCTTTGCATTTCTCCATGTCATACTGAGCACAAGAAGGGGCTGTCAGAAGGCAAACAAAAAACAAAAACAAAAACAAAACAAAAATCACCAAACCAAACCAAAACATCAGTTTGGCATTGCATTGAGCAGTGATTTTGATGCCCTTTTTTTTTTTTTTCAAATTTTTATGACAGGGAGCAGCCATTTGTTTAAAAGTGATTATCATCCTGTCATTGTCCCTGCTGAGTGCAGTGGGGTTGGACTAGATGACCTTTAAAGGTCCTTTCCAATCCAAAACATTCTGTGATTCTGTGAGCCTAGGATTCTATGAGCCTATGGTTCTGATTCCATGGTTCTATGATTCTATGACTATGATTCTGTGATTCTGTTCCACTCTCACAATGATGAGACATTGTCCCCAAAGGCTTAAAATATATTAAAGTACAGAGGTTTCCATGATTAAACAGAAAAGATGTCTTCTCGTGACAACTGACCTTAGGATGATAGTGTAGAAGGAATGACATACATTTTGGGGAAGCAAGGGATGTAAGGTTCAACAGTCATTTAAAACATTCTAAGCAATGTTCATCAGATCAATAAGGCCAATATTAATGGATTTGTTTTCGTCTGTGGCATTTGATGCCTGGTTGCATAGTAACCAGAGTGAAGATGGATGCAGTGAGGGCAACCAGATTTCTCAGAAATTCTTAATATGAATTCCTAGTGATAATGACATGCTGTGATAGCTCTGTGTCAAGATTTAGGGTCTGGGCTGTCCACCAGTCCTGTAACACACTGTACTTGTTTTCCCTTTATTATCAAAAAAAGCATTCAGAAACAATGCTTCAACAAATGTTGATGCACTACTTATATATATGACATAGATACCATACCATGCATACAAAATACCCATTCCTGGGATCTATGTACCACACCAGAAAACTAGTTGACTTAAATATAAATATATGAAAAGTGGTATTGTCCAAGAAGCATAAGATTTAAGGTTCTAATTTATGCCATTATTTATTAGCAACTGTACAAATCATAATTAGGTCTTTTTTAAAAGCCCACACTGGAGGTTTCATTGCCACTTATTTACAGCAGCCCTTTATAAATCATTCATCTGGAGATTTCTCTCCCATGTGTTGTGTAAACATTTCTGTAAAATCTTCTTAATGGAGTCTATGAATCAATGTGCAGTAGGTGTTACAGGTTGAATCGATGTCTGAAGAATCAGAAGGCTTTATATAGGCAGGTGTCAAAAGTACTGACTGAATTAGGAACTTTAATCTATGACAGTCAGTGAAATCTATGCTCCAAAGAGATAGTTTGGAAGTCCTACTTTTTTCACTGCTATGGATATCAAGTTCTCTCAGGACCTAAAAGAACAGGCATAGGAACGAGAATTCTTTAGTCTAGAAATGAGAAAACTGAAGGGATGTGTGACAAAATTATATATGTCCTCAAATACCCAAAGACAATTGAAAAAAAAAGAAAAAGAATTCACAGTGATATGGAGCTTAAATTACATAAAGGGATTCAGAGGTTGGATCATTGATTACATCAACAGATTCTTCCCTGTCTCTAAGAAAAACCCTCTTCAAGTCTGTTACAGGTGTATTGCTTATGGTATTTATTACCTTGACAATGGGGAGGCTTCAGTTGTTGCTGTGACTCATGTCTGTGGTACCCAACAGCTTCTGAAATACCAGCACTCTGTCACTAGCAGCTACTTCGCAGTCCTTTTGAATCTACTTTTGGACCTGTGTGGAGGGTCTTTCACCCCCACGTCATATCTCATCAGACAACCACATGTAATTTAAATAATAGTTTAAATCCTCTGTAACTTCTATTTATGCTTATTAATAGTGCTTTGAAGTATAAAAGTGATACTGTTTCTGGAATCTATTAAGTTAGAAGTTGGTGACTGTCTAGGAAAATATACCTGATATACAGCTCACATGTCTCAAAACAGCCTCTTCCTCATTTTGTGGCTATTTAGCAGCAAGGAGAATGTGTCCGGGCTCCCCCAGTGCTGTAGGACATAACTCTGACCAAGGGGTTTAATAAGCAGAACAGGTCAGATAGAAGGAATGCCTAGGTCTTGTGAAGTTGCCCTGAGTTTCTCACAGTCCTGTGCTTCTGAGGGACTGAAGGGTGGAAAGGAAATTTATTAAGACCTTGTTAAGGACAAAACGTCAACTTCTACAGTCCAGTGTTCCTGTATTTACCTTTCTTTTATTTCTTTCTATCAGTTCAAAATTCCTAAGATAAATGTTACTTCATTGGGTTCTTAGGAAGGTTTAACATTACACAATCTGAAATAAAAGATTACAACTAATTTCTAGCATCAGCTGCCTTATTTTTATTTTTATTTTTCAAGAAACTAGATATTTTCAAGCAATTTTTTATTCTTAGTCTTCCTTAACAGTCCATTATTTCCATATTTAGGATAATTGCTTGTGTCTGCAAATAAATAAAACAAGTTTGAAGGTGAAGTGAAAAGAAACCAATTCAGTAAGCATCCAGAAAAGTGGTTGTATTTTTACTTCAGATTTTTAGAAAAAACACAGTAATTTCTCTTTACTATTTTTTACTCATTAATTAAGGCTGACAATTCCAAAACCAGTGTTAAAATTAACTGTGATTTAGGAGCTCAACTGTTAAGTTCATCTATTTTAAGTTAGGGTGACTAGACACCAAACCAGATGCAGCTTCTAATGAAAATAACGTTTCCAACTACCTATCCAATGCAAAAACTCATACAGAAACATTCAGATTTGTTGATTGAAAAACTCTTTACTCTCAAAATAACATTTTTTTAATCAAACACCAAGAAATATTTCTATCAGCTTCTGGAGTTTTTGGTTTTAAGTTGTGTAGGTTTTTGTTGGTTTTTTGTTTTCTTTTTACTGTTGTTTGGTGCTGGTTTTTAATAAAAACAATAAAATATTTTTTACAAGGACACAAATATATGTCCAGATAAAATAATTATACAGTGTTTAGGATCAGATTACATCATGGTGTAACAACAATCTACAGATACAGGATATAGAACAGATATATGGTGATTTTATCTTTGCTTCAGACAGGTGTTATTAACTTGGACTCAATACAGCAAACTTCCACCTTATTCCGCACAAGTTTTTGAAAATTCAGGTTTTCATTATAATCAATCAGTATTTGTATCATCACATATAATAGTTTTAGAACTCAAAATATTTACCTGGGATTTTCTCACAGCAGATGTGTTTTACAGAAACTAGAGAGGTTAGACAAGTCTTGGTTTGGTTATTTTTCCTCCTATGAAAATGTTTGAAAAATGGTGGGGAAAGGAAGGGTTTCAAGTCTTTGTATTGGGGTTTTATTTTGTTATTTTGTGTTTATTTTGCTATTTTTGTGTGTTTGACTACCTTTGAAGCAACTCCAAAAGAAACTGGAATTGTTTTCCAGGTGGATAACCCTGTGAGCTGCACAGGAATCTAATACATGGCAATGAAACTGATATTTGCAATGGTGCTTATTTTTAATTATGCTGTAACTTCTATAAAGCTGCTTAGGAAATGAGTCGTGTTGCAGTGTGGATCTAATTTTAGCAAATGAGGGAAAAAAAAATAATCCTGTTGCTTTAGAATCATGCTGGATGAAAGTAAGAAGTCATTTAAGTTGAAATTGTTATATAAGTACTTTTATGGTGAAAAAAAATCAAAGCGAAAAAAAAGAAAAAGAGAAGTATAAAAAAATCACTGAAAAAAAAAAGGAACTTTTGGGTTTTTTTAATCAGCTTATTTTCATGTCTCTGTATTTGGACACAAAAGTGTGCATGTTGTACATGGGAGAAAAAAGAAAAAAAAAAATAAAAAAGACAGGAATGTGAAATGCAGAGATAGATCCTTCTCACTAAGTTTCCAATCAATGACACAACCGGCACGAGCACAGAAACATCATTGGTACTACTCTGATAGAGTCCACAGTCCTGCAGCAAGAAGCTGGCATCAGCCACACCAGGCTGGAAGCCTTATGATAACACACTCCTACACCCCAGTGGTAAAAAAGGGACACGTCTCAGAGAAAACCTTTTTATTCAGTTGGAATAAGTGAACAAAACCACAAACCAGTCTGATGAGCAATTCAAGCTTGCGATTGTTCCTGAAATATTTCATTCAAACAAAGGGGATATTTGCAAATGCTTCAGGATTTCTTTTTCAGTATCAGGATGCCAATCAGAATAGAGGTTTACACCATGGAAATGTATGTAAATCCCTTCAGTACAAAGTCAATCTTCACATGAAAAAGGGCAAGTGCTCTGCGTTAGACAGGGTTATAACAGTTCAATTCCTATCATAATTAATGAGACTGTCATGGCTAAATGCCATCACACAGCTTTAGATGTCCCAGGGCCTAATTCAATTCCCACTGAAAACAGTCAGGATCAGATCATTCAATTAACTTCAGTGGCCTTTGGATTGGACTCGAGACTCTACTCAGAATGAGATGAGGTTCTCCACTGAGAGACTGAGAACTCCCAACTCCTATTGAGTTTGGCACCTTACTAAAGCTGAGTATCTAAAAAAAAGAGTATGAGAGCTTGTCTTTTCTACACTCAGATCAAATTGGGGACTTTTAAAGGACTCTAGGAGATTTTGTCACCTAACTGAAATAATTTCATTTTTAATTTGTCAGTAAATTGAATAAGTGACAAAAAAAAAAAAAAGCTTATTATAGATAGAACATAATAAAACACATATGGTTTTACATTCAAATTTTGCCTTTTTTTATGTAGCACCCTAGGAAATATTAAAAGACATGTTGTGGGTTTTTTTTTTCCTGTGGTTATATTTTACAGAAGAATAATATTATAACTTAACTGTTACAATTCAATCAAAATTTCTCAGCAAATGCTTTTCCATGCATTTGATGCTTGTTTATAGTTCCATAGTTAGTTCTAAAAAGGACACAATTCTGCTGTCATCTTCAGAGTATCATAAAATCCATAAATGCATACGTCCAAAAGGCAGCAGTACAGTAATTGACAGACGTGATGATTGTGCCCTCTAGTAACATTCAGAATGACAGACAATGATAATTTGCTCATAAATCATGTCTAAAACATGAAAAATGTAACAGAACCTCATTTTATTAATATGATCTTATCAGTACTAATAGAGGAGGTAGAATTTGGGTCTGCAATGTCTATCTGACTTACTTTCGTGATAGAATTTTCCAGAATTTGCAGTCATGTGTGTACAGAAAAAAAATACTCTTTTTCAAGATGAGCAGCACAATATATTTTGCCTGTGTTGCTGTATTACTTTTACTGATCCTGGATGATTGACAGGAAAGCAGAGCTGCAGCCTCCTATTTTTGAACAACTTGCCAAGATAGCAGTGGAGGGTTTTTGTTCATCAGGACTAGATGAATAAAAGAAAAAAGAGAACTTTTTTTTTACTCAGAATCCGAGGTAACAATTCTGCATTTTCTCCATGCTTTCAAGCTGGAATGTTTTTGTTATTTTTAATATAAAGGAAACTTTTTTTGTATATTTTTGACTGAATCTGTTGAATAAGAATAAGGCTTGCCTTCTTCACATTGAATTTTTTTCAGTGGAAAGCTCATAAATTGAAGTTCCAGTAACTTTTTTTTTTTCAACATCATTATCTCCCCTATTCTACCTACATCGTCTTCTAAGATTTTCTATTCATTATAGAATGTGGTGCTAAGATGACTCCACAGTTCAGAAGTGTTTGATTTATAGGTAACAGTTTGGGTTATCTTGGTGAGTAAGGTGAGAAGTTTGAGCCTTGAACAGATCTTCTCCGCGTTTGGTGGCACTACAATCCAGACAATTTATTTGGGGTCATGTTTGCCTTTCATAGAGCAGATTTTGTACTGCAGGACAAATTTACTGGATGCTTTTTTTCAGAAGGACTATGTCAAAATACATTCTGCACTTTGAAATATTCCCCTGTGAATTTTTTACATTCTTTCAGTGCAATGCAGACAGGTTTCTGCAGCTTTCACAGGGACAGCAGTAAAGGTAATTTTAACTGAGAATAAATTATTGTAATATGTATAGCAATCTTATAACCTGGGCTTGATAACATTTATGATGCTTTTTAGAAAGAAACAACATAGTAAATGGAGGCCTTGTAATTAGGGAAGAATATTCTCTTCTTCCTCTCAAAAAGTTGCAGAGGAGGCATGAAGCAGGGAGAATCATTCAGCTGCCAAGAAAGAAATTACAACAATTACAATGAGCTTCTCTGGCTCACAAGGAGGATACTGTTATAGCTGGTATAGCTAGTATAGCTCTAAGGCCAAGGAAAGTCCATAACAACTATGTTTTGAAGAGACACCCATTATGTTAATCATATTTACTGCACATTGCTTAACATGGACTCAAATTCCTCATTGTTTTATGAACAATTCCTGTGGGAAATTTCATGCACTTGCAGAAAAAAAGAATGAAGAGTTTTATACTATGAAGAAAGGTTGAGAGAGCTGGATTTGTTCAGCCTGGAGAAGAGAAGGCTCCATGGAGAACTTCTTGCAACCTTTCAGTACTTCAAGGGGCCTGTCAGAGAGATGGAGACAGACTTTTTAGCAGGGCCTATTGTGACAGGACAAAGGGTGGTGGTTTTAAACTAAGAGGGAAATTTAGCCTTGAGAGAAGGAAGAAATTTTTGATGCTGAGAGTGTTGAGACCCTGGCCCAGGTTGCCTAGAGAGGTATGATTCTATACTGCAGGAAATCTATCTGACCAACATTCCCATGCATATGCAAAGTACTTTTGGAACTATGAGTCCATTTCTGTGAAGCCCTTAGAGGAAAACATGAGAAAGTAATAGATGGATTAATACCAAAATGTCCCTAGAAAATAAGGAGTTTCTATAAGGAAATTATAGACCCAAGCTGCTCACACAGCAGTTAAGGTTTGATTTCTCACCAAAATTTTTCATCTTTATTTAAAAAAAAAAAAATTGATTTTCATGATGTTATATGAATGTAAAGTTTCCTAACAACCTGAAGAATAAGATGGAGGATCTGGCAGCATGAATTCCCTTACAAGGCAGATTATATCACTGTGATGTCTTAAATGTGAGCTCCCTGTGGAATATATATCCTTGCAACTATCATATTGCTATTGGCAAATAAAATTATTGTTAAGTATTAGAGTAGCTTCCATTTAGGCTGCAAAACAACTGCGTTAATAAGATATCTGACTGCACCGAATACTGGGCTTTTTTAAAAATCTGGATATGAATATTGCATTGACAGCTGCTGGGTGATGAGCTGTTTTCTAGGGGTCTTAGTAGGAGGTAAAATCTGTTGAAAGGAGGAACTAAATTGGTTCCGGTACTGAATAGATGACAAAACTCTTATGCTGGTATGTTACATTTAAAATTCTGAGCCCCCAACATTTCTTGTTCGATTTTAACAGAATTTCTTAATTCACAAAAATATTTTGAATTTCCACTGAAATGGATTAAGTTATTTGATGGGTGCTTTTCATAGCAGGTTTGCCTTCTGTCATTACAGAGTTAACTCTGAGTCAGGAGGGTTGTTTTAATTGTCCAAGAAACTCAAGCAATCTGTAGATAGGAAAGACTTAACTCATACTGGTGCAGGCTATAAATAGGAAGTATAAAAGAATAAAAGATATTACTGCAGTGCATGAGACTGTGGATAAAATTTGCTATCTTGTTCTTCCTAGCAGAGGCAAAAATGCAAGAAGACAAAGGTCTTCAAGTCATTAATGTCACCTGACATTTCTGTTCCTTTTATCTCCCTCCTTCCTTCACAAAGTCAGAAACAAGATGATCACTGGATGTTCTTTGCTGAGCTATGGGATGCCATTGTTTCCTCCTTTGGTATATGTGAAGATCAGTAAAGACAGAAGAGGGGTCAGGACAACATGCTGTGATGGGGTGACCTTAGCTGGCTGACAGACCCCCACCCAGCTGTTCTCTCATTCCCCTCCTCAACAGGACAGGAGGACTAAATAAAGTGGAAAGCTCATGGGTCAAGATAAAGATAGGAGATCGCGTAACAATTACTGTAATGGGCAAAGCGGACTCAGGGAAAATGAATTTATTTCCGAATAAAAATAGAGTCATAAGAATAGGTCATGAGAAACACAAGCAAATCAAAACACCTTCCCCACACCTTCTTCCCATCACTCCTTCACTGCTTTACCTCCTCCCTCAGCCCCAAGCAGCACAGCGAGGTGGGGAATGGTGGTTGTGGTCAGTCTGTTAACAGCTCCTCTCTGCCTCTCCTTCCTCCTCACACTTTTCCCCCTCCCTGACATGGATCCTTTCCATTGGCCCCAAGTCCTTCAGAAAAAGCCTGTTCCTGTGTGGGTGCTTCTCATGAGCTGCAAGGAAATACCTTTTCCACCATGGTCCTCCAGAGGCCGCAGGGGAACCCCTGCTCCCATGCCTGCAAGACCTCTTCCCCCTCTTCTACATTGATGGGGCCAGGCAAGAAGAGACTGTTAATGTTTTTTAACTAAAACACTTTGAGGAAAAATTGCTGATCATTTTACTTTTCTCATCCAAATTGAAACCAAAAAGACCAAGGCCTTTGGGCAATAGTTGCTGCTTGCATTTTTGATATCACAAAAAGACTCAGAGGGTTTATCATCATTAAATCACTTAAATCCCTGGAGCACTGCTGCCAAGGACCACTACCAATGTTTTCCTCTGTCAGCATCTTCAGCATCGAGCACCCCATCTGCCTCCAAGTTATAACATTGGAGAAAGAAAATAAAACCTTTTAAATATGAATTGCAATTTTCCCCTTTGTTCTGCAAAACCCAAGTCAGTTGATCTTTAGATATGTTATGAGGAAAAGCTATTTGTAAGGACTTCCACATAGAGCACAAGATTTACAATTCTTTTTAGGAGGAAAACCAATCTTTCTCTTGGATACCTAATCAGCATTGCAGCTACATAATATAACCTGCATTCAGCAAAAAATTCATTATATTTATGCAAGTTAGAGCTCCATTAATATGCTCCATCCTGTAACCATAGATTATCAATGTAATGTTCCCTGCACAGCTGCAGAGTTGAGGGCTGAATAAATTGCAACTCAGGCAAAGTTTAGGTAAATACTAAAAAAAAAAAACCAAAAACCAAACCAAAACTAAACAAAAAAAAACCTAGCAGGTAAAACAGCAGTTAAATCTATTGTGGTTTATTTTCAAATATAATAAAATAGCAGACATCAGGCAATTATTATAAGAGATTAAAGTTACAGTAATTGATTGCGCTTCCCCCCTCCGCCAACACACACATAGTTACCTCCAAAGTAAAATATAAGCAGGCTTTCTGTTGCAGTTAAAAACTTTATTAGTTTATCATTATGTTGTAAGCACTTGATTTTATATATTATGATCATAGGAATCTCATTTCTGAATGTCTACTTTTCTGTGAGCACCAACTTTGTGTAATGGCAAGATAATACAGCAACCGAAGGCATGTCAGTGTTCAACCTGAACTGAAATTTTCACTTCTGTTTGGTGAAACCACATGAATCTCTACACTCTAGACACAGCTTCTGTACACCAGGCAAGGCACAGCAGTGCCACTTCCCTTTCAAGTCTCACTTGCAACCTGCCTCTTAAAAGTATATTAACAGAGAAATGAATTTTTATATAGCTATGAACATACACACCCATATAAGGCACCTTTGAGACAATCACCAAATGATCCAGATCAGGTCTGGGTTCCCCTGGCCCCACTGGGCCCTCACCCCTCCTGACCCAGGTGCAGGACTTGGCCT
Organism: Megaceryle torquata; assembly: GCA_024611175.1. NCBI lineage: Eukaryota > Metazoa > Chordata > Aves > Coraciiformes > Cerylidae > Megaceryle > Megaceryle torquata. The sequence goes on along the minus strand of JANIJG010001151.1, from coordinate 11,229 downwards.
TGTTGAGCTTCATGAGGTTCATATAGACCCACCTCTCAAACCTGTCAAGATCCAACCACAATGATCTGGGAGGTAGAAGACAAAATGTTGAGAGTCCAAAGGTCTAAGTGCAGAAGTAGATATGAGAATGTGTTTACCAGTAAGCCTATAAAGCCCTTAAGCACACCCACTGCAGACTTTTAAGTCTACTCTTTTGCAGAATATATATAGGTACAAGCAATTATTACCTGGAATATTTTAACAGCAAAATGGAGTGTTTGTCTGAGCATGGACTAATAGTACAAACAATGGAGATAACAGTAACTTCTCTTTTAGCCTGGAGAAAGAGGAGTATAAGCATTTAAAAGAAAACAGCAAGTTGCATGGCTCAAATTACAACACAATAAAAGGCTTGAAATATCAGCATTTTTAATTCCACCTAATGAGAACTAGCATAGGTCAATAGTGTCTCTTCTAATTAGGCATTAGGTTCAGGTCAACTCTAGAAATAACTGGCACAATATTAGGCATCATATTTGCTTCTCTGAGAATGAAAGGAATCTACAGTCGTGTACCTGTCGGGATAAAAATTAAAACAACCACTAGAAATCACACTGCTATTCAAACAGCCAATTTTCTTTCTTTTTCTGGCACCAGGCACATTTTTCATCAAGATTCCTTCCATAACAGGGTGGTAACAAATTACTTTGAGGAAAGTATTTCCCTGAATTAATAATCATCAATAATGCGAGCATGGGCTAATAGTATTCTAGACAACCAAATTTAATGGCTCTGCCTGAAAGGTTACCTACCCATCAGATTGCCTCTCAAAATCTGTGTACATGTGTCTACAGTGTTGTGCCAGATGCAGTATAATGATACATCATGTAAATTCCAATTATAGGTACAATAGCAGCATTGGTGTTGTGGTTTAAGGGTGGACAGACTGAGTGGGGGGGACAGGTGGTAACCCTAGGACCCTGAGGAGTCAGGCTGTTATTCCCTTCCCTGCCACACCCATATAACAAGGGTGAGAAGTTTGAGTGGGCTCTTCCTTCCCTGGCTCTGCTGCTGGAATGGCATTTCAGCAGGGCTGGTGCACCACGCAATCCATTGCCATGCCAGAGGAGGTTTTGTATAGAGTTCTATATCCATCTTCCCTTAATATTCCTTCTTCCTTTTTTCTCCTGTTACTCCTTAAATTTGTCATAGACTCAACTTCCAATCTTGGGCAAGGCATTTTTTGTTGTTTTTTTTTCCTATTTCCCTTTTTATCCTCCCCTTGGAGGGAGGGTGGAAGGGGGCTAATAGAGAAATCCTGCTCTGTGTTTCATGCGAGTATCCCCCGAGTATTAAACAGAGACAGTTGGTTTATTGCAAGTTATGGGGCTATATATTTTGATGGTAGTGGTGGGTTTTTTCTAAGTCAATAGCAAAACTAAATATAAAGGAATAAAATCTTTTCTCAAAATTGTCCTTGAAGGAAAAACATCAGTTTTGCAACCCAAGCTCCAAAATAGTGTAATTTACCTTTGACTTCAAAAGGATTTCAGTTCTACCTGTGATATACTTGAGCTTTATATTTGGATTCAGTATGAATTACTCCTTTACCTTTGAGAAACCCATCAGATTCTTAAAGATACTTAGGCACCTAATTCCAACAGATGTTTCTTTAATACTTACACAGCTTCAATGGCATAAATTCTGTTCACACTTCTCTATCTGAATACTTTCTCCATCTTTACCTTCCTCCATTTTCCTAAAGAAGTTTACTGACTGAACATACACATTTCAATTGTTGACATTATTGTAAAAATTGGATTCAGTTAAAGAAAATGTATAAAAGTCAAAAAAAATCAAAGACAGGCCAAAAGTGGACTCTAAGATACCACTATATCCTATGCAGCAGCAGGTCACGTGTTTCCCTCCCTCTGTGCTTTTGTACTCTACTGCAACAGCAGCATACTCATTTATGTTGTTAAATATATACAATAAATACACACTATGGATTCAGTTAAGATTTCCACAGAAATATTGGAAGATCATGGTGTCTGTATGTGAATATGAGTGTGTAAGTCTGTGTGTATATGTACTTTGTGTAATTTTTTAAATTTTTATTTTACTTCAAAAGAGAAACCAGGTTTTTAATTTAGTCATATTAAAAACAGTCTTTCTAAGCACAGACTAGACATAGAATCATAGAATCATGAAATAGTTTGGTTTGGAAGAGACCTTAAAGATCACCTCATTCCAACCTCCCTGCCATGGGCAGGGATACCTTCCACTAAACCAGGTTGCTCAAAATGCCATCCAACCTGGTCTTGAACACATCCACTGATGGAGCATCCACAGCTTCCTTGGGCAACCTGTTCCAGTGTTTCACCACCCTCACAGTAAAGAACTTCTCCCTAATTTCTAATCTAAATCCCCCCTCTTTCAGTTTGAAGCCATTTCCCCTCATTCTGTGACTACAAGCCCTTGTAAAAAGTCCCTCCACAGCTTTCTTGTAGGTCCCCTTCAGATACTGAAAGGCTGCAAGGTCTCCCTGCAGTCTTCTCCAGGCTGAAAAAATCCATCTCTCTCATCCTGTCCTTGTAGGAGAGGTGTTCCAGGCCTTGGATCACATTTGTGACTCTTCTCTTGACATCTTAGTAATAACCCACCTATGAGGACAATGCCTGTGTCTTGGTCAGTTTTGGACTTGAAGTGGTGTTGTTTTTTTTTTCCCTGACAGCCAGTAGCAAAATATTTGCTATACTCAGGAAAACTTCCATGAGATGAGTCAAGAAAAAAAGAAATCTTCTGTATACATTTTCTATCATTCCCAAGTTTAAATCAGAACCTTTAATGATACCTTAACATAGTTTGCTTGTGTTAATCATATCATTAATGTTATGACTGACATATAGAAATTAGTTTAATGGAGAGTTCAGGGTTCTTAAATCAAGACAGGCTTTTGGGTTCTCATGATTAATAGACCAATACCCAAGCCACATATGCTATAACTGAAAAGCAAGATGGATAATGAGTTCATGCATCTGTCGAAAAAAATGTAAAATATATGGTGGACTACATTACAATGATAGCACATTACACTGGAATTAATGCGTAATTTTTCTGTCATAGTCAATGTTAAAAGAGCAAAGACTAAGTAGGGATATTCACAAACTAGACTGGAGGATATCTAATGAGATGTAGGATGAAAGGGCAGGGTGGAGGGGGTGAGGGAACAGGAGAAAGGACCATTGGATTAATTTAGACACACATTCCAAAGGGATGTTCTGTGTCATACAAGAGTTTCAAGGCTTTTGCCATCTTCACCTAACAAATATCCAAATCCTCACCAGGCCTCTAATGAAATAAATCTGCCTGCTTGTTTACTGCTCACTCCTTACTTTTTAAGAGGAATTATATTTCAGACAGGCACTGATACCCTGCTCTCATACCTGTGATGAGGCCATTTCAATGGAACTGACTATAGGGATTAAGTAAAACACGAGCAATTTAAATGTTAGCAGGTATAAAGCCAAAGATAAGAAGGAAAGTCAGTAACTCATCACAGTTTCACAGAATCACGGACTGGTAGGGGTTGGAAGGGACCTCTGGAGATCATCTGGTCCAGGCCGCATGATCCAGCAGGGTCACCCAGAGCAGAGGGCCCAGGATGGCATTGTCCAGATGGGTTTAGAATCTCTCCAGAGAAGGAGACTCTACAAGCTCTCTGTGAACAGTAATTTATTTTTAATAAAGAACTAAGAAAAGTAATTCAGGATGGTATCAAGAGAGTGTAGGACTCACAGAGTGAAATAATGACAAGAAGGTGTTGGCTGACTAATATAAAGACCACAATGAGTTTTAAGATTCTCTCATTAGCAAATTATCATCCCCAGAGATGAAATTTTAATACTTAATTTTATAATTGACATTTTATCACAGCACTAGCATAGCCAAACAAGGGGTTTTCTAATCTCATAAATTTTGTCAAGCTGGTACATTACGTTCTGATTTGACCTCCTTCTCACTCCATGTAAGGAAAAAAAATGCAGGAAGTAAACATTTGTATATATTTCTTTAAATCTCATAAGGAAATATCAATGTTTAAAACCCATGAAATTTTATTTTATTTTACTGTATTTTATGTCATTTTATTTTAATATTGTAATCATTTTAGTTAGTTAGTTGTTTATTTATTTCTATCTATGTACTGAAATACAGTCCAGCATTTCTTTTCTTTACTGCTTTGATATGCAACACATTACAAGATAAAGATTTTGTCTTAAACTTATGACTTAAGAAAAGAATTATATCCCTCTGCTTTTCATCTGAATGGGGCAAAAGCATATAGGAGAAAAAAATAATCATATAATTTCCAACCACAGTGGGCAATAGTGAGGACAGTGCTTGGGGTGGGCTTAAATGCTTATTTGAAATAAGGTTAAATTGAAGAAATAAGAGATTTTAAAGATTTCCTAATGCTTAAGTTGAATACAGTGGCAGTACAAAGGAGAATGAGGGTCTTTAGGGTCTCCCCATCATATGTATGGGAACATGGGTCACAGAGCAGGTCCTGATGGATGAAAAGGGAAGCAAGGGTACGTCTCATTGTGGCATTTGCACCTGTGTCAAAAAAAGATAAAACAAAATATAAAAAGCAAATGAGGGGTATAGAAGTAAATGATATAGTGCTGTTATTAGAAAATAAATATTGCATTTATTGAAGTGTTTTTTCCCAAATAGATGATTCATATTGCTAGGAAATATCAAGTACATTTCAAACTTGTGTCTTTGCAACATACGCAGAGAACAATCACTCTTTGTACAAAGCTGGCAAAGTGTATAAACTAATTTACTGCATCGATGCCTGTAATTAATGTTTCCTAACTCATCTCAGATCATATATACCACATTACACCTGTAATTTTCCCAGGGCATTGGTAATACATTACTGTGGTGCTGCTAAAAGTCCATTCACCTGCTGTGTTTTCTCTCTGTAAAGCAAAGACTACTGCTCATGCTGTCCTAGAACCTGTTTCTCTGGAGTATTGCAACATCACCAAACCCATAAATTCTTTAAAGTCTGTGAAGATTTAGTAAAGAATTAAGGAAACTACAACAGTACTTGCAGAAATAGTTGTAGAATAAAAATAGCACATTCTCTGCCACAGCATATATTATTCTTCAAAATATTAATCTTCTGAATGCACCACAGAGCTGAAGAGCTGACAAGATGTAGGAGGCTGCTTATAATCACCTGCGTGTTGGTACAAGTGCAAACATCCCTTTGACCTATAGCACTGGCAAACCACAGTCAAGAATGTTAATTAGAATCTTCTTCTGGTTCCAGTAAACAGTTTTTAAATGGTCAGTGTATATTGGAAACCAGTGTACTGAGTCAAGAATAAAATCATGTTAAGACCTATTCCAGCTTAATGATTTTTCTCACAGAACTAAAAAGAATTAACATATAATTAGAATTTCTGTTGGTTGTCCAGTGAAAAAAAAAAGTAAAATTCTTAGATGGTTTCTTTCTCTCTGACATGTTTTGAAAACCAACCCCCCCCCACTGTTACAACTTTTGATGGAAAGAGAAGTCATTGACAGTTGCAATAAGTCCATTATTGGATAACTCGCCTTCAGGGAAAGTGCTTTTGTAACTTCTAATTGGCGATTTAGTTAAGATCTGAATCAAAAGGGTTTATATTTCTTCTGTATATTATATTTTAATTGCTTTTCACTGTCTGGCTGCAAGTGCCACAAGGTATAGAGTTATAATTTGAAGATACTATAAATTTTCCTGGGTGAAAAGCCAGCAGCAGAGGAGAGTTGAGAGAAGGCAGTAACCCAGGGAACCACCTCAACCCAGGCATCTGCCTCTGGGAATTGAGTACATTGCTTCCTCCACCAGTTTTAAATTCGTTCCTCTGCTGAAACAGCCATTACGTGATTTGAAGGTGCATTTTCCCTTCTTCCTTGATGAGCTGAGAGAGAGTGCCTTAAGAACTGTTAAGGGCAAAATCATATCTTGGGCTTCACACAAATGAGAATCAGGCTCCGTGTTTTAATGACAGATGCCTGTAAACTTTCTGCTGGCTCATTAGCAAGAAGATGTGTCAAGTTACAGAAGTGGTGCAGATGCTGGCAGAAAATGAATTTCAGGGGGTTTGGTCCACATCTATTTCCTAATTTTTAGTTTATCTTTGCAGCCTGATATGATACAGCAGTGGTGATACCAGCTGGGTTTTGCAGAAATTACTAAAAAAGCTATAACTTTTTATAATGAATCACAAGATCTTACTACATTTAGTAAGCATACTCTTAGTACTTCCATAGCCTGTCATAAAAAACAAAACAAAACAAAACAAAACAAAACAAAACAAAACCACACAAAAAAAACCAAAACCAAAGCCAACAAAAAAAAAAAACAAAACAAACCAACCAAAACCCACAAAAACCACAAACAAAACAAAACCAAAACCAACATTCTGCATAAAGTTATTTGCTATTAAATTGTTAGACAACTTGTTATTAAAACAGTCTGAAAGCTTCCTGGAAACATTAAAGTAAAATACTGAGATTACTTTTAATACTGGACTGTCTCTTTGTAAGGTCACCATTTTGGAGGATAACCTGTTTTATAACCAGACACTTTGCTGAAAGCAGAAGCATCTAATAGTGTTAGTGCTGTACAACCCAGTGTGCTTTATAAGAGTTTGCTGTGTCTCAGCAAAAATTCATTCCAGAAGAATTCAATCAGTTCTTTGGAGAACTTTCTGATGTGAAAAAATAATAGAGTGCTTGACATCTAGCTTTACAGGTCAGACATTGAAAAGGCAATATCTCAGCAATAAATTGGGATGAAATTGTAGAATTTCAGTTGTGAGGTAAGTTGGCGTTTTTGTGGAACAGATGGTTTGGGTGATGTGGGTTTCAGAGTGTTTTCCATTAGGACAAGAGCAAACTGAAAGCAATGTGTTTGTGGGTTTTTTTTTCCTCAACTTGATAGATTTCAAAATTAACCATTTTATACTATGTCAGGTACTCCAGATGTGAGCTGACCTAGAGCCAGAGCTTAACTCAAGAAAGGACTTACGTGGTTTTGAAACAACCACCTCAGTCCACAGATTTGTATACTTTTTCAACAGGGGAAAAATTGTTCTAATAAAAGCAGTTGTCTCCTTCTCACAGAATGGACTATTTTATACTTATAAATTACTATGGCTAGAACACATACACTAACTTAACTGCAAGTGTTATCTGCCTTCTAATTTTGCTGACATACATCTTGATAGATGGGTTGGTAAAGTCTTAGTATTCAGATATTTCATAGGATTACTCCAGTGACTTTTAAATATGTGGTGATCTAATGCTATCATAAGACCTTTTCGCACACATTGCAGCTTTAGCATCTATCTTCCTTTGATAGGTTTTCATGCTTTATTTTTTGTTCCTTCTTTAGAAAGAGAACAATTAGAAGATTTAGCAACTTTTATTTACAAGCTTATATGGCATTTCTACCTGTACTGACACCACCTATTTATAATTCAAGAGAAAAGAAAAAAAAAAAGAGGATGGTATCACATGGTTCCAAATGAGACTCTGCATTTGTCTTGCTCAGAGTTTACAACAGTGATGTAAAGAAACAAGAGGTTTTAAACAACAGATGTGTTTAAGAAGTGTTGGCAAAACATTATTTTTAAGGTTAAAAAAACAGGTGAACCCTAGATCTTCAGGACTGATCATTTTGGGGAAAATGAACAACCAGCAGCAAACCAACCTTCTCTAGTCTTTGCCCAGTGTCCTGTTGCACAACCAAGTGGTGGAACATAGCTGATGCACCTTTATTTTAGTGAAATATTGTATATCCACTGCTTATAGGGAGTTCCTGTGCTAGTCTGCCAAATTCCAGAGGGGTGAAAAGCATGTTTGTGTCTCTGTCCTGCCCTGTGGGAGAAATTCAGACAGATCTGACGCTGCTATAAATGGTAAAAGCAACAACATGTAGTTAATTGTGAGTTTCTATATTCAAAGAACCTTGAAAGTAAGGAATAAAGGAAGTTATTTAAAACCAAGACACCCGCACAGGTTATGAATGCAGAAGATGCTGATCCTCAGATTATGTATTAGTCACCTTGTCAGTCGCACTGAAATGCCACAATCCCACAGATCAGGACAATATTCTAAAAAATCTATCTAGGATATGACAAATAATTAATCAATTAAAAATTTGCATAGATCCAGAAAAGATCCAGATCCAGAAAGATGATAATGTGCTTTAGGAAAAAATGTTTTTTCTCAGTCTTTTTATCTTGGTATAATTTTATGTTTACCTTGTATGCTTAAGATGATCTGGCACAAGTCATTTGAGCATTTGCTATTCCAGGTTTGAAGCTTTGACTTTGTAGTGAGTGTGAGACTACAATTTCACTTTTGTTTTTGCCTATTATTGTTTTCAATATTTATAATTAAGTCATTATTGGTCCTTGCACATATTTAAAAGTGATCTTTGATTAGACAGCTACCATAATACCATGTGTGGGCTTTATTTTTCTGTTCCACTACTTAAAGCTATTGCTTTGCCTTTTCTCAAAAAACATTTGAAAACAATGGAAAAGATCATACATTTCATTTTCTTAACCTTAAACACAGGAGGATGTTTCTTCCTCTCTGATGTTAGATTAACATTCAAGGTTCACACTTGCAACTTCTTTCTTGCAACTCCCACTGCAAATACAGTCTAGGAGAACAATATGGAAAGACTTTTGTTAAAGAACCCTCAATTATTTTCCATGACATTTCAAGAATCCTGTTACTCAGCTTTCAAAGCTTGTGTAATACAAAACCAGAATCTATCAGTGCAAATGGGAGACCTAATTTTCCTACCACATTCACCTTGGTAAAGAAAATCAATCCATCATAAAGTGTCAGCATTGAAACCAGATGGCAGTGGTAATCCAGCTAAATATAAACAAACAGGGGTAAACACCCTATGTCAGTGCAGAATTTCATATTTATCAAATATAGTCATAGAATCACAGAATGGTTTAGGTGGGAAGGGGCTTTTCAATGTCATCTAGTCCAATCTCCCTGCAGGGACATCTGCAACTAGAGCAGGTTGCTCAGAGCCCCAGCCAACCTCACCTGGAATGGTTCCAGGAATGGGACATTAAAAACCTCTCTGGGAAACCTGGGCCAGGATCTCATCACCCTCACCATCAACAGTTTTTTCCTTCTCTCAAGTCTAAATCTCCCTCTCTTAGTTTAAAACCATCACCCCTTGTCCTGGCACAACAGGCCCTGTTAATAAAACTGTTCCCATCTTTCTGACAGACCCCTTTAAGCTTGGAAAGGCTGCAGTAAGGTCTCCCTGAATATGCAGGGAACATGAATAAACAGACCCGCATTGTGTTTTGGTTGGCATTGTGTTTTATCACAACTTCAGGGGTTTTGCAGCACATAAATATTCACCACTGGGAAGAGCTATTTAGCATCTTATCAGACATTTCTCAGTATTTATTGCACCATGGTTCTACTGCTCTAAATACTATATCATGCCATAAAACTAAAACTAATGCAATGCTACATGAACTTGTCTTAAAAAGTGTTTCTCTCTATGTAGAAAAGACGTATCAAAATACAAAGCCTTGGTCACATCAGTGAAAGAGTTGGAAAGACTAATGCCCACTTCTGTATCTCCTCTACAGCAGCTGAGAGCTGCAGCCTCTCCTGTATATGTTCACAGGCTGCCATCAGGGACTAGTGCTGGGTGTCCATAGGAAGGAACCAGGAAAAGCCAACCTGCTATTAGATTTAAATTCACAGGACAAAGAAAACAAAAGAAAATAAACCAAATCAAAAATAATACAAAAAGTTGTTGAAACCACTAATAATAAAACCCATTCTTTTGTTTTCAGGCTGGTAAATTTTAGAGATCTAACTGCTAAATAACGTAATGGTAACTACTGTTTTAATTGTTTCTCCATAGATTTATTGGATAGCAGGGATCCTGAGTGCTTTTTTGTCTGTTTTTGTTTGTTTGTTTGTTTTGGGGGTTTTTGGTTTTTGGGTTTTTTTTTTGTTAAAGAAATCCACCCTATCCAAGAAGAGTCCTCAAAGGATTCAAAATTGCAGTTTCTGCTCCAAGTACTTCCAGCAATTGTTGACATCTTTTAAGACTGTCTGGATAGAATTTATTAACATATATAGCCAGAGCTCTATCCTCTATTGAAAGACAATATAACACACGTTCCCTGACAGATTAAAGCAAGCTGTACTATAAATTGTGCAGATTGAGCCCTCTTACATGACTTATCCTAATCATAGCTCTGCCATTTGCTTCTCATGACAGGGTAAAAATAAAAGTACCATAAAACTAAAATAAAATAGACAGTCTGCCATTCCTCCCTTAGAAAACATTTGTCAGAATCGCTTCAAAAATAATTGGGAAGAAAATGTGCTGAATTCTACAATCTATTGAGTCATTTTTAAAGCCCGTCCAGGCATGTTAAAAGGCGGCATTCTTTATGATCAGTGAGCTTAGGAGAGGATGTATTTCACGTTTTCAGAAGCCTTTCATAGTTTGCTTTTTTTTTTTCACCCTTAAGAATAAGTTTTGCCTGAACTTTACACTTAAATATTTATCCAGTGAGCAAGAAATAGTGAAACATTTAGGTTCACTTGCTGTTCCAGACTCCAGTAATCTAAACCATGCTTTCTTCCTACAGTTTCACCATTTACATTTTTTCCCTCTCTATACACTGTGTGCTTTTGAGCTCTTCCTGCTTAATGAAAGCAGTCTGGAAGTTTTCTTTTGTATAGATAAAAAAAACCCCAAACCAACTACAAAAAAAAAGAAAACCAAATAACAAAAAAAAACCCCACAAACCAAAAAGTACCACAAAACAAAACCAACCAACCAAACAAACAAAAACACAAACCAACCAAACAAAAACATACACAAAACCAAAACCAAACAAACAACAGTCTATGGTACATTCTTCAGCCCTTTTCAGCCTGAAGCCCTTTTCAGCCTATGAAGGAAATCTGAAATATTCTGGTGCTGCAGAATGAGGTTGGTATCTTCAGTAAAGACAATTGTTTCCATTCTTGATAAGGAAATAGACTCTGCAATGATGGACTACTCTGCAAAGGATGAATTCTGGAAACTTGGTATTCACCTGTAATTACAGAGATTGACTGTTGGGAAGTGTTGTGACACAGGGAGACAGAAATATTGAAAACAAGGATTGCTTT